>RXID01011430.1:0-15068 GCA_005019695.1 Trichopus zeylanicus subsp. travancoricus
TAGAACTTCTCCTACAACAACAACAACTACTACTACCGCTACAACTTACTACTATGTGTGCTATAACTACTACTTCTGCTACTACTGTTACTACTACTACTACTACTACTACATCTACTACCGCTACAACTGCTACTACTACAACCACTACTCATACTGCTACTACTTCTACTGTTACTCCTACTACTACTATTGTTACCGCTATTGCTACAACTTCAGATACTGCTACTACTGCTGTTACTACAAATACTGCTACTGCTACTACTTCTGCAACTAGTACTACAACTGCTGCTGCAACTACAACTACTGCTACTACAATAACGGCTACGGCTACTACTACTACTATTACTGCTACTACTCCAACAACTACTAGTACTAGTACTACTACTATAACTACTACTCCTATCACTACTAGTACTATTACTCCTATAACTACAAGTTCAAGAACTACAACTACGACTACTATTGTTGCTCCTGCAGCTATGGCAACTGCTACTACTACTACTTCTGCTACTACTACTCCTACTACTGCTAGGCCAACTACTACTGCTACTCCTAACATTCGCACTACTACAACTACTACTCCTAGTACGACTGCTATTACTACAACTGCTACTACTACCAAGGCTTGTACTATTACTACTGCTACTACTACTACTACTGCTACTACTACTACTACTACTACTACTACTACTACTACTACTACTACTACTATACTACTACTACTACTACTACTACTACGACTACTACTACTATGACTACTACGACTACTACTTCTATTACAATGACTATTGTTGCTGCTGCTGTTGCTCCCACAACTACGGTTACTACTACTACAACTACTAATACTACTTTTACTAATACTAATATTACTACTATTGCTGCTACTGTTGCTACAACTATTACTATAACTACTACAAATACAACTATTAAAAGTGTGACACTATTACTAATCTAATTACTACTCCTACAGGTACTGCTACTCCTACTACTCCTACTACTTCTAATACTACAGGTACTGCACCTACTGCTACTGCGACTGGTACTACTGTTGCTATTACAACTACTACTACTAATGCTGACACTTCTACTACTACTTCTACTGCTACCACTAATACTACAACAACAACTACTACAAGTACTACTGTTACTATACCACTACCACTACTACTAATAATACTACTTTTACTACTACACCTGCTACTACGGCTACTACTACAACTAATTCAACTATTACTACTAGACCTGCTACTGCTACAACTACTACCACTACTCCAACAACAACTAATACAACTATTACTACTACTCCTTCCACTACAACTACTACTACTACAAGTCCAGCTACCACAACTACTGCTGCCTCTACAACAACCACAACTTCTATGACTACCCCTACTACTGCTACTACTATAACTGCTACTCTTACTACAAGTGCTGATAATTCTACTACTATTACTATTTCTACTACTAGCACTACGACAACAACAAGAACAACAACAACAACTACTACTACTACTACTACAAATCTTACTGCAACTCCTACTACTACTACTACAACAACAACTACAACAACAACTACTACTTCCACTACTGCTACTACTTATACTACTACTACTCTTACCACAACCACTAGTATTGCTACTAATACTATAGCAATTACTATTACTACAAGGACTACTATTGTTCCTAGTACTATAGCTACTTCAAGTCCAACTACTACTACTACTACTATAACTACTACACCCACTACAACTATCACTACTTCTACTACTACTACTTCTACTACTACTACTATTACTACTGCTGCTGCTTCTGCTACTGCAACTACTCCGGCTACTACTACCACAACAGCAACAACAACAACAACTATTACTACAATAACTACTATTCCTACTCCTACTCCCACTATGGTTACTACTACTTTTCTACATGTACTACTCCTACTACGACTCCTACTACGACTCCTACTACTACTGCTACTACAACTACTACAACTACTACAACTGCTACTACTACAACAACAACAACTACCACTACTATCCTACTTCTGCTATTGCAACAGCTATTACTACAACCACTCCTATTACAACCACTACTATTACTACTAATACTGGTACTACTACTTCTACTACTACTATTTCTACTATAGCTACCGCTACTACTTCTACTACTACTATCTTTGCTACTGTGACAGCTACTACTACAACAACAACTACTACTATTCTTACTAATACTGTACCACTACTGCAACTAATACTCCTCCTCCTATGACTACTACTGCTGTTGTTGTTCTAACTCCAACTCATTTGCTACTACTAATCCAACTACGACTATTCCGACTACGACTACTGCCACTATTGCTACTACTACAAGTCCTGCTACTATTACTACTACCACTACTACTACTACAACTACTACTGCTACCACACCTATTCTAACCCGTACTACTACTACTACTATTACAACTACTACCACTACCATGACCACTACTACTACTGTTGCTGCTGCTGCTCTTACTTCTGCTGCTACTACTACTACTACTACTACTATTACCTCTACTACTATTGCTACCTTTGGTATAGCTACTTCTACTACCGCTACTGCTACTATCGGTACTAAAACTACTAATGCTACTTCTCCTACTACAACTACAACGATAATTACTATTGCTCCAGCTGCTCCTACTACTACAGCAACTACGACTCCTACCACTCAAACTACTACTTCTGCTACTGTTATTACTACTACTGCTGCTACTGCTTCTACTACTGCTACTACTGCTACTACTACTATTGCTGCTATTACTACCATAACTGTTACTATTATTGCTACAACTACTGCTACTACTGCTACTACTACTGCTACTACTTCCACTACTACTGCTACTTCCATTACTCTTACTACTACTACTACGACTACTGCTGTTGCTGCTGCTGCAACTTCTACTATTAGCACTGCTACTACTACTACTGCTACTACTCTACTACTACAGCTACTACTGCTAGAACTGCTGCTGCATCTGCTGCACTACATCATCACTACAACTACTCCTCCTCCTCTTACAACTAGTACCAATACTTCAACTACAACTACTACCACTACTACTACTACTACTACCTGTGCTAGTACTACTGCTAATGTTGCACCTGCTACAGACACTACTATTGCTACTACTACTAGTACTGTGAATACTATTGATGCTACTACTATATTTGCTATTACAACTGCTTCTACTACTATTACTACAACTATTGCTACAAGTACAACTAATACTACTACAACGACTATTCCTATAACTACTTCTACTACTACTACAACTACTGCTGCTGCTGCTGCTACTACTACTACTACTACTACTACTACGACTTCTACTACTACTACTGCGATTGGTACAACTACTTATGCTACTACTACTTCTACTACTATAATGACCTCTACCACTACGTCTTCGACTACTACTAGTACAATTTTTGCTATTGCTGCTACTACTACTATTGTTACTATTTCTACTGCTATGACTACTACTGCTACTACAACTCCTACTCCAACTCCTACAGATACTCCTACTACTACTCCTACTACCACTCCAACTCCAACTCCTACTACAACTCCTACTCCAACTACAACAACAACTACAACTACTACTACTAATTCTACAGCTAATTCAATTACTACCACTTCTAGTACTCTTAATTCTAATATTATGACTACTGCTACTGCTACTACTACTACAATAACTGTTACTACTTCTTCTTATTCTACTACTACTACTACTACTAGTAGTACACCAATAGCAAATACTATCCCTACTACTGCTACTACTAGTCCTATTACTACTACTACTAGTACTACTACTACTAGTATTGTTGTTGTTGCTGCTGCTGCTACTAGTACTGTTGCTGTTACAACTTCTACTACTACTGCTACTGCTACTACTGCTGCTGCTACTACAACTACTACTACTACAACAACAACAACTAGTACTACTACTACTACTACTTCTTCTACTGCTAGTATAATTGCTACTACTACCACTTCTACTACTACAATTGATTCTACTATTACTACTACTACTACTATTACAACTACTACTATGTCTTCACCTCCTACTACTACTTCTCCTACTACTAATATTATTACTACTACAACTACTGTTGCTACAACGACCACTGCTACTGCTGTTGCCCCTATTACTACTAAGACTACTGCTTATTCTACTACTGCTACTACTACTATCATTAAAAATAGTTCCACTTCTGCAACTACTGCGACTAATACTACTTTTACCTCTATCACTACTACTACAACTCCTGCTACTACTGCTTCTACTGCTACTATGGCTACTACTACAACAACAACTACTGCTGCTACTACTACTACTATTGTTTCTACTACTACTACTACAACACCAAATAATAGTACTACTTTTTCTACTACCACTACTACTACTACAACAACAATGACTACTACTGCTACTACTGCTACTTTTGCTATTATCATTGGTACTACTACTACTGCTACTACTGCAACAACTGCAACTGCTGCTAATACTAGTACTACTCCTGCTACTACTGCTGCTACTACAATTACAACAACAACAACAACAACAACTACTACTACTACTACTACTACTACTACTACTACTACTACTATTCTGCTACTACTACTTTTACTACTAATACTACAACTACGGCTGCTGCTACTACTACTACTAGTACTGTGACTTGTCCAACTACTACGACTACTCCAACTACTACTACTGCTACTACAACTATTGGTACTACTACTACGACTACAACAACAACTACTAATACTACTAATGCACCTTCTACAAATGCTACTACTACTGCTGCTACTACTACTAATACTACTACTGCTGCTCCTACTACTAATGTTACAGCTACTACTAGAATAACTACTACAGCGCCTACTTCTTTTGCAATAGCTCCTACTACTACTCCTACTGCTACTACAACTACAACTACTATGACTACTATACTTACTACTACTTGTACAACTACTACTCTTGCTACTTCTAATAATACTATCACTAGAACTACTGCTAGAAGTACTACTGCAACTACTATTACTACTACTAATACTATTACTACTAACGTTGTGGCTACTACTGCTACTAGTACAACTATTACTACTACTATTGCCACTACTGCTAGTACTGCTACTACAATTATCACTACTACTCCTACTACTACTACTATTCCTACTGCTACTACAACTGCAACTGCTACTACTACAACAACTGCTACTAGTACTACTGCTACTAATACTACTACTATTACTACTACCACTACCACTACAACCCCTCCAACTACTACTATTAATGCTGCTACTACTACTACTACTACTATAACTACTGCTACTGCTAGTACTACTACAACCCCACCAACTACTACTATTAATGATACTACTACTACTACTATTATAACTACTATTGCTAATAATACGATAGCTTCTACTACCACTGCTACTACTAAGATAGTTGCTACGACCACTACTATTACTACTGCTGCCACTGCTGCTACTAATATGACTACAGCAACTGCTACTAATACTGCTACCTCCCCTACTACTATTACCACTGCTACAACTACCGCTACTATTGCCGCTACTATTTCCACCACTACAACTACCCTACTACTGCTACTACTATTAATACTACTACTACTGCTACGACCACTACTACTACCACTTCTTTTAATTCTATTCCACCTTCTACTACTGCTGCTGCTTCTGCTACTACTACTAATGCTGCTACTACTGCTATGCTTGCTACTACTAGTAATGCTACTACTGCTACCATTTCTTTGACTCACACTATAATTACGACTCCTACTATTACTTCTATAACTACTGCTACTACTACTACTGTTGCTACCACAACAACAACAACTACTACTATTACTACTACTACCTCTGCTACTAATGCTACCACTATAGTGACTGCCACTAAATTACTAACGCTACTACTACTACTTCTACTACTACTGCTACTACTGCAACTGTTGCTACAACAACAACTACTACTACGCCTTCTGCTACTCTTGCCACTTCTTCTACTTTTACTACTACTACTACAACTTTTGCTACTACTATTACTTCTTCTGCTACTACTACTCCTGCTGCTGCTGCTGCTGATACTTTTGCCACTGCTGCTACTACCGGCACTTATCCTACTGCTACTCCTACTACTACTACTACTACCAAAACTACTACTGCTACTAATGCTACTACTACTGCTACTGATGCTACACTTACTCCTACTTTTGCTACTAATACTACTACTACAACTAATACCGCTACAATTAATACTACTACAACTAATACTACTACTATTACTACAACTACTACTCTACACTTCTACTACCACTATTGCTACTACTACTATTACAACTACTACAACTACTATTGCTAATACCACTACTTCTATTGCAATAACATTTACTACTAATACCACTACTACTACGAGCACTATTACTACTACTGCTACTACTACTTCTTCGACTACTACTATTTCTACAACTACTAGTGCCACTATTCATACAGTTATTACTGCTAGTACTATCACTGCTACAACGACTAATGCTACTGTTGCTACTTCTACTATTACTACTTCGGCTATGACACTACTACTACTACTACTACTACTACTACTACTACTACTACTACTACTACTACTACTACTACTACTACTACTACTACTACTACTACTACAATTGCTGCATCTACTGCTACTTCTACTGCTAGTAATGCTGCTAGTACATTTGCTACTACTAATGCTACTATTCCTTATGCTGCTGCTACTACTACTTCTGCTGCTACTGATAGTACTACTACTACTACTACAATTACTACTTTGGCTACTATTAGAACTACTACAGTTGCTACTACTATAGCTTCTCCTACAACAATAGCAACTACTACTACTACTACTACAACAACAACTACTACTAGTACTGCTACTGCTCTAATTCTCCTATTACAACCACTACTGCTACAACTACAACTGCTACTAGATGGCTACTGCTTCTACTACCACAATAACTACTACTGCTGCTGCTGCTACTTCTGCTAGTAATGCTACTGCGACTACTATGGCTACTACTTCTACTAATTACAATGCTATTACTTCTAATGCTATTGAAACTATTAATACTGCAACTACTTCTGTGGGTACTGCTAATGCCAATTCCACATCAACTACTTCAACCACTACTACTACTAATTCTGCTAGTACTACTACTATCACTACTACTACTACAACTACTAAAATTGATGCTACTACTACTATTACTAGTGCTACTGCTCCTAATACTGCCACTACTACAACACTTACTACAATAGCTACTATTGCTTCTACTACTAACACTACTACTACAACTGTTACAACATCAGCTACAACATCTGCTACTATGATTACTACTGCTACTACTACTGGTGCTACTACTCCTAATACAACAACTAGTACAACTACTACTATAGCTTCAACTATTAATACTACTACTACAACTGTTATGACTTCAGTTACAACACCTTCTACTACTATTACTACTGCTACTACTGCTGCTGCTACTACTGCTGCTATTGCTATCATTCCTACTACTACTACTACTACTGCGGCTTCTACTACTACTACAATAGCTAGAACTACTACTACAGCTGCTGCTACAACTACTACTTCTGCAACTACATCATCTAATGGTACTACTACTGTAACTAATACTACTACCACTACTATGACAGCTACTACTACTACTACTACTATAGTTACTACTACTGCTACTACTACTACTATTAATACTACTACTACTACTACTACTACTACCAACGCCACCGCCACTTCTACTACTACTACTACTACTGCTACAACAACTACTACAGTAGGTGCTACTACTACTTCTATTGCTACTACTACTTCTAATACTAACTGCTCTGCTTCTATTACTGCTACTACTACAACTACTGCCACTACTACTATTGCTACTTCTACTGCTACATCTACTAGTAGTCCTACTTCAATTCTACTACTAGAAATACTTCTACAACTACTGTTACTATAGCTACTACTACTACTGCTACTACTACTAATACTAGAACTATTTCTACGGCTTCTACTACTTCTGCTACAGCAGCTACTACTAGTACTTCGACTACTGCTACTACTATAAGTAATACAACTAGCACTACCACTACTAGTACTGCTACTGCTACTATTACTTCTGCTACTACTTCGACTAATACACTACTAGCACTACTACTGCCGCTGTGATTGCTAGAACTACAACTGGTCCTACTACTACTGCTGCTTCTACTACTACTCCTCCTCCTCCTACTACTACTACTGGTACTACATCTCCGAGTACTACTACAACTACTACTACTGCCACTGCTACTAGTGTTCTTGCTACTACTACTACTACATACTGTACTAATAATACTACTAGTACTACTTTTGCTGCTACAACTATTACTACTAGGACTACGACTGCTATTATTGCTACTATCGTCTCTTCTGCTACTTTCGCTCTTGCTATTACTACTACTACTCCTGCTACTGCTACTCCTACGGCTACTACTATTATTATTATTAATCCTACTACTACTACTACTATTTCTGCTACTACTACCTTTACTTCTAGTACTACTGCAACTACTTTTGTTGCTGCTGCTGCAGCTCCTACTGCTACTTTTACTTCTCCTACTCTTACGACTACTGCTACCATTACAATAGCTCCTACTACTGCTACTACCACTGCCACAATTGCTATGGCTACTACTATTACTGCTACAACTGCAAATACTAATACTACTGCTCCTAATACAACAACAACTACTACTACTACAACAACTCCTGCTGTTGTTGCTACTACTATGGCTGTTATAACTATTGCAACTTTTACTACTACTACTACTACTGCTGCTGCTGCTGCTACTATTTGCTCTACTCCTACGCCTACTTTTACAACTACTACTCCGGCCACTACTGCTACAACTACTATTACTTTTACTAATGGTACTCCTACTACTACTGCTACTGCTACCACTATTACTATTGTAGCTGCAACTGAACTATTATTCCTACTATTACTGCTGCTTCTCCTTCTACTACAGCTATGACTCCAACTAGGATGCTGCTACTACTACTAGTACTAATACTACTACAACAACAACTACTACTGCTACTATTACTGCTACAACCGCTGCTACTACTACAACAACTACTCCAACTACAACAACTACTATGAACACTACTGCTACTAATGATACTCCTACTATAGCAGCAACTACAACTAGTTATACTTCTCCTACTGCTATTGCTACTCCTACTACTGCTACTACTTCTTTTATTATTACTACCACTTCTACTTCTACTAGTGCTACAATGGCTTCTATTGCTTCTACTACCTACTACTATAGCGCGTGCTACTACTTGGAACTACCACGACTAAGCTAATAAACAATACGGCCCCTACTCTTGTGCTATTACTATTTTTCCTACTATTTCTGATGCTACTACTATTGCTACTACAGTTCTACTACTACTACGACTGCTACCACTACTACTACTTCTGCTACTACAACTATTGCTACAACAACAACCACTACTGCTACTACTCCTGCTACTATTAGTAATACTATAAATACAACAACAACTACTACTACTATTATTATTACTATTACTACTACTACTACTACAATGACTACTATTGCTACTACTACTACGACTACTATTTCTACTACTACTACTACTCCCCCTACTACTACAACTACCACAACTACTGCTACTTCTACTACTACTGCAACTAATACTACTACTACTATTACTACCACTACTGCTTATACTACTACTATAGCACCTGCTACTACGACTAATACTCCTACTTCTAAAACTACTACAACCACAGCTGCTACTACTGGTACTCCTACTAATAATGTAACTACTTCTACTACTACTGCGGGTACTTTTGTTGCTATTAGTACTACAGCCACCACTATTGCAACTACTACCACTACAATTACTACTTCTACAACTACTACAGTTGTTTCTACTACTACTACTACTACTACTACTACTACTACTACTACTACTACTACTACTACTACTACTAGTACTACTACTACTACACTACTACTACTACTACTACTACTAATAATAATAATGTTACTACTACTACTGCTGCGGGTATTTTTGTTGCTATTAGTACTACAGCCACCACTACTGCAACTACTACCATTACAATTACTACTTCTACAACTACTACGGCTATTTCTACTACTACTACTACTACTACTACTACTGCTACTGCTACTACTACAACTACTATTACTTCCCCTACTACTACGACTACTACTACTACTACTACTACTATGACTACTACTACTACTACTACTACTCCTATGACTACTACTGCTACTACTACAACTATTGCTATGACTACTGCAGATCCTACTGCTACTGCTGCTACAACCACTACTACAAATGCTACGACAACTACAACAACTACGGCTACTACTTTTGCTAATACTATTACAATAACAACAACTACTACTGCTACTTCTTCTTCTAGTACTCCTACTACTACATCTACTACTACTACCTGTACTAGGAGTATTATTTGTTCTACCACTGTTACGACTACAATTACAACTACTATTTTTGGTACAACTGCAACAAATACAGCCATTTCAGCTATTGCAACTACTACTATTACTACGTCAACTACTACTACTACTATTGCTATAGCTTATAATACCAGTTCTCCTTTTCCAACTACTCCTACTCCTCCTACTACTACGTCAACCACAACCAATGTTGCTACTGCTAATACTCGTACGACAATTGCTACTACTACTACTACTACTACTTCTACTACTACTACTTCTACAGCGTCTACTTCTATTGCTATTACTGCTACTGCTACTACAACAACAACAACAACTACTACTACTACTACTACTACTATTACTACTACTTCTGCTGCTGCTACGACTGCTATGACTACTATGACTATATTATTACTACTACTACTACTACTATTGTCATTGCTATTACTGCTACTGCTATGGCTACTAGACTATTACTACTACATCTATGACTTCAATTACTGCTACTACTACTACTACAACTACTACAACAACAACTACTACTACTACTACTACTATTACTACTACTACTATTACTACTACTACTACTACTACTACTACTATTACTACTACTACTACTATTACTAATACTACTTTTGCAACTTCCACTACTGCCATTGGGGACTACTACTACTACTACTATTACTACTACTACTACTAGTATGACTACTACTACAGCTACTGCTAATACTACTTCTACTACAACAATTACTATTTATTCAACTTGTACTTCTCTTATTACAATAACCATAATAACTACTACTACTACTAATGCTAGTAATAATACTGCCACTAATATTATGACGAATACAACTTCTATAGCTACTACTACTACTACTGCTGCTACTGCTACTACTTCTCAGACTACTCCTACTTCTACTACTTCTACAGCTACTACTACTCCTCCTACTACTACTACTACTATTGCAACTCCTACAATGGCTACAACTACTACAACTACTACAGCCACAGCTAATACAACAACTACTGTTGCTACTACTACTATTTACACTAGTACTACTACTACTCCTAGTTCTATTACTACAACTAATACTATTACGACTACTACTGCTATTGCAACAACTACTACTATCGCTACTATTGCTACTACAGCTACCGCTACAACAACAACAACTTTTGCGGCGACTACCGCTACTAGTGCTACTACTACTACTAATACTACTAGTACTGCTACTGTGACTATTACTACTTCACATGCTGCTACTACATCTGGTACTGCTTCTTCTTCTGCTACCACTACTACTGTTACTACTGCTACTGCGACTAATATTACTAGTATTACTACTACTTTTGCTACTACGACTCCAACTCCAACTGCTACTCCTACTACTAATCCAAAAACTAATTCTTCTACTACAGCTATTATGACTTCTGCTGCTACCGCTACTACTAAAACTTCTACTTCTACGATTGCTACTACTGCTACTGTTGCTGCTACTGCTGCTGCTACTATTACTACTACTACTACTACTACTACTACTACTACTACTACTACTACTACTACTACTACTACTACTACTACTACTATTATTACTACAACTACTTCTACTAATGCTACCACTACCACTAATGCTACTACGACTACTACTACTACTACTATTACTATAACTACTTCTACTAATGCTACAACTACTGATGCTACTACTACTACTACTACTGTTATTGTTGCTGCTGCTGCCACAACAACTACTACTACTACTCCAGCTACTACCACTACAATGACAACTACTAGAACTATTACTACTACTACTACTACAACTACTACCACTACTACTACTACCTCTACTACTACTACTACTACTGATATTATTAGTACACTATTTTTGCACCTACTTCTACTACTACTACTACTACCACTACTCCTACCACTATTGCTACTACTAGTCGTACTACAACAACTATGACTACTACTGCCACTACTCCAACTAAAACTACAACTACAACTACTATAGCTTCTACTACTACTACTCCTACTACTACTACTTCTACTCTTACTACTACTACTACTGCCCCTACTACTACAAATAGTACTACTACTACTACCACTACTAGTATTTCTACTATTACTACTACTACTATTACCACAACAACTAATACTATGATGACTACTACTATTGCTACTACTCCTATTACTTCTACTCCTACTTCAAAAATTGCTCCTACTTCTACTTTTCTTATTACTGTTGCTACTACTGCTACAACAACTACTTCTACCCCAACTTTTGCTACTAATACTACTATGGCAACAACTACTACTGCTATTTCCTCAACTACTACTACTTCTGCTATAACTACTACACAACTACTACGACTCCAACAACTACTACTTTTACTGAGATCAACACAACAACAACAACAACTACTACTACTATTTCTACTACGGCTCCAACTATTACCCCCACTACTACTACTACTACTACCACCACCACCACCACCACCACAACAACAACAACTACAACTGCTTATACTCCTACTACTACTATTACTAGAAGTAGAGTGGTAGTAGCAGTAGTAGTAGTAGCAGCAGCAGTAGTTAGCTGTAGTAGTTGTAGTAGTAGCAGCAGTAGAAGTAACAGTAGTAGCATTTGTAGAAGTAATAGTAATAGTTGTAGTAGCAGCAGTAACAGTTGTAGTAGCAGTAGTTATCATGGTAGTAGTAGTTGTTGTAGTAATAGCAACAGCAGTATTAGTAGTAGCAGTAGTTGTGTAGTGCAGTTGTAGTAGCAGTAGTGGCAGTAGCATTCGTAGTAGTAGTAGTAGTAGCATTCACAGGAGAAGCAGTAGCAATAGTAGTAGAAGTAGTTGTAGTAGCAGTAGTACTAACAATTGCAGTACTGCTATAGCCTTAGTAGTAGCAATACTTGTTGTAATAGTAGCAATAGTAGTGGTAGTAGCAATAACAATAGTAGTAGTAATAGTAGTAGCTGTAGTAGCAAAAAGAGGAGTAATAGTATTAGTTGGAGTAATAGTAGAAGTAGCAGTAGTAGGAGTGTGAGTAATAGTAGTATTGGTAGTAATAGTAGTAGTAGTAGAAGTAGAAGTAGGAGCAGCGGCAAGCGTAACAGTAGTTGTAGTTGTAGCAGCAGTAGTAGTAGTACTAGTAGCAGAAGTAGCAGTTGGAATAATAGTAGTATTAGCTATAGTAGTTGCAGTAGTAGTATTATTATAAGTAGTAGTAGCAATAGGAGTAGTAGTACTAGTAGTAGGAGGGAGAGTAGAAGTAGTAGTGGTAGTAGAAGAAGTAGTAGCAGAAGTAGTAGTCGTATCAGAAGTAGCAGTAATAGTAGTAACAATTGCAGAAGTAGTAGTTGGAGTAGTAGAGTTATAGTAGTAATAGTAGCCGTTGTCGTAGTAGTAGTAGTAGCAGTCGTACTAGCTGTAGCAGCAACATCAGTTGTAGTAGTAGTAGTTGTTGTTGTTGTTATTGTAGGAGTAGCTATAGGTGTAGTAGCTACTGTAGTAGTAGTGGTAGTAGTAGTAGTTATAGGAATAGTCTTAGTGATGGCAGTAGTACCAGTAGTAGTTATTGTGATTGTTGTAGTAGTAGTAGCAGCAATACTTGTAGAAGTAGCCATAGTAGTAGTAGTGGTAGAAGGAGTAGTAGTAGAAGTTGTTGTAGAAGTGGTCGTAGTAGTACTAGTAGTAGTAGTACTTATAGTAGTAGTTGTTGTTGTAGTATTAGTAGTAGTGGTAGCAGTAGTAGTAGTAGGAGTAGCAGTAAGAGTAGTAACAGTTGTAGCAATAGCAGTAATTATTGTGGTAGTAGTAGAAGTAGTCATAGTAGTAGCAGTTGGAAGAGAAGTAGTAGCACTATTAGTAGTAGTAGTAATAGCAGCAGCAATAGCAGTAATGGTAGCGGTAGTAGTATAGTAGTATTATTATTAATAGTATTATTAGCAATAGTACGAGCAGTAGTTGTTGCAATAATAGCAGCAGCAGTAGTTGAAGTTGCGGTTGGAGTAGTAGTAGTAGTTGTAGTAATAGGAACAGTAGGAGCAGCAGTAGAAGTGGTTGTAACAGTAGCAGGAGTAGCAGTAGCAGTAATAGTAGCAAGATTACTAGTAGCAGTGGCAATACTAGTGGTAATAGTTGTGGTAGTAGTTGTTGTGGCAGTCGTACTAGCAGTAGCAATAGTAGTAGTAGTAGCAGTTGTAGTAGCAGTAAGAGGAATAGTAGCAGCAGGAGTGGTATTAATAGTAGTAGTAGTAGGAGTGAGAGTGGTAGTAGTATTGGAAGTAATAATAGTAGTAGTAGAAGTAGTAGCAGTTGTCATAGTAGTAGCAGTAGTAGTAGCCATAGAAGCAATAGTTGCAGGAGCAATAATAGTAGTAGTCGACGTAGTAATAGGAGCAACAATAGTAGTAGTAGTATTATGTGTAATAGTA
>RXID01011431.1:0-34506 GCA_005019695.1 Trichopus zeylanicus subsp. travancoricus
ACTACTAATACCGTGCCTACTACTATTGCTATTACTACTTCTGCTATTACTTCTGATACAACTACTGCTGCTGCTACTACTTCTTCTACTACTACGACTGCTACTTCTACTAATACTACTACCACGACTAATGCTAGACTGACAATAACTACTACTGCTACTATTTCTGCTACAACTGCTAATGCTGCCACTACTACTATTGTTAGTATTGCTACTATTACTAATACTACTACCACTACTACTAGTACTACTAGTACTACTATGACTACTACTGCTACTACTGCTACGACTACTATTTCTACTACTACTACTACTACTACTACTACTACTCCTACTTCTACTACTTCTACTACAACTATTGCCACTTCAACTACTACTACTACTGCTGCTATTACTACTACAACTGCTACTGCTGCTGCTGCTGCTACTACTACAATAGCAACTACTACTATTTCCTCGACTCCTACGCCTATTATTACAACTACTACTCCAGCTACTATTGCTACAACTACTATTATTTTTACTAATGATACTCCTACTACTACTACCACTACTACCAAGTCTACTACTGCAACTACAATAGCTACTCCTACTACTACTGCTACTGCTCCTTCTACAACTGCTACTACTCCTACTATGACTGCTACTACTACAACTACTACTAATAGTACTCCAACTACTACTACTACTATTACTGCTATTACCGCTACTACTACAACTACTAGTACTCCAACTACTACTACTACCTCAACCACTACTACTGCTACTACTCCAACTCTTGCCATTGCTTCTACTAGTACTACTAATATTGCACCTACTACTGTTTCTATTACCACTTCTATTACTACTATTGACACCACAACTACTGCTACTACTACTCGTACTACTACTATAGCTACTACCACTCCTACTGTTACTACTACTACGACTACTGCTACAACAACTACTACTACTTCTGCTGCTGCTACTACTTCTACTACTACTACGACTACTACTAGTATTACTACTACTACTACTACTACCACTACTACGACAACTACGACTACTACTGCTACTACTACTACGACTACTATTTCTACTACTACTACAACTACTACTACTTCTCCTACTACTACTACTTCTACTATAACTTCTGCTACTGCTACAACTACTGCTATTGCAACTACTACTATGACTACTACTATTGTTGCTACTTCCGCTACTTCTGCTACTACTACTACAACTACTGCTACTTTTGCTAGTACTGCTTCCACCACCACCACTACTACTATTACTATTGGTACTGCCTATTCTACTTCTCCTAATCCTACTACTATAGCACTTGCTACTACTACCTCTACACCTACTTCTATTACTACTTCAACCAAAGCTACTACTACTAATACTCCCACTAGTAATTCTACTACAACTACATCTACTACTACTGTGGCTACTTTTGTTCGTGTTAGTACTACAGCCACAACTACTACTACCACCACCACTGCGGCTACCTCTATAGCTACTACGGCTGTTTTGACTACTAGTAGTACTACCACTAGTTTTGCAACTACTGCAACTGCTACTATTACAACAATTATTGCTACTACTACTACTACTACTACTACTACTACTACTACTACTACTACTACTACTACTATTACTACTACTGCTGTTGCTATTATAACAACAACAACTACTACTACTTTTTCTACAACAACAACTGTAACTGTGACTTCTACTACTACTACTACTACTTCTACAACTTCAACTACTAAAGCTTCAAATGCAACATCTCCTTTTACAACTTCTGGTACTACTACTGCTACTACTACAACCACTACTTCTGCTACTAGTACTATTACTGCAACTAATACTAAGACTACTCCCACTTCTATTACTAGTACTACTAGTAGTAGTACTTCTAATACTACTACAACTACTACTTTTGCTACTATTGCAACAACAGCAACTACTACTACTACTACTACTACTATTACTACTACTACTACAACTACAACTATTACTGCTACTATTACTACTACTACTACTACAACCACTACTACTACTACTACAATTTCTATTACTACTACAACTATTTCTGCTAATATAACTCCTTTTACTACTTCAGCTACTACTACTACCACTATTATTGCTTCTAGTACAGCTATTGCTATTAATACCATGACTACTACGACTATACAGCTACTACTACTACTGCTAGTACTACTACTGCTACTGATACTACAACTACTACAACAATTCCTACTATGGCTACTACTACTTCTTCTACTACTATTTGAACTACTACCATTGCTACTACTGCTGCTATTACTATGACTATAACTACTGCAACTACGATTGCTACTTCTACTACTACTCCTACTGCTACTACTACTCCTACTACTACTACTACTTCGACTACGATTACTACTATTACTACTACTAATACTACTACTAATGCTACTGCTATAACTACTACTTATTCTACTACTGGCAGTTCTGGTATTATAATTGCTGCTACTAATACTACTATTATTGCTAATACTGCTGTTGCTACAATGACTAATGGTACTTCCACTACTACTGCTACTACGCTAGTACTATTACTCTTGCTACTGCTTCTACTGCTGCTGTTGTTGCTGCTACTATTACTACGACTGCTACTAGGCTACCACAACTACTACTACAACTACTGCTATTGTTGCTGCTCCCACTGCTACTACTCCACTACTGTCGTAACTTCTAATTCTACTACTACAACTACTGCTGCTCCTACTACTTCTTCTTTTTCTACTACTACTAATACTACTACTACAACTAGAATAAATACTACTAGTACTACTACTCGTTCTACTACTACTGCATCTACTATGACAACAACTACTACTGGTACCACTATTTCTCTTGCTCCACTACTACTGCTACTACTACTAGCACCACTTCTAATGCCACTAGCAGAAGTTATTGTAGTAATAGTAGTAGCATTAGCAGCAATAGTCATCATAGTAGTGGTAGCAGTATTAGCAGTAGGAGCAGCAGTAGTAGTAGTAGCAATAGCAATAGGAAAATTAGTAGTAGTTATACTGTTAGTATTTGTAATAGTAGTATCAGTAATTATTATATTCTAATATTATTATTAGTTTTAGTAGTATTTATTATAGCAAAAGTAGTAGTAGTACTAATAGTAGTAGCAATAGCTAGAATAGTAGTAGTAGTTGTTGTAGTAGTAGGAGTGGAAGTAGCAGTGGTAGCAGCAGCAGCAGTAGTAGTAGCAGCAGTAGAGGTTGCAATAGTAGTAGCAAAAGTTGTGGAAGTAGTAGTAGTTGTTGTAGTGGTGGTAGTAGTAGTTCTAGTAGTAATAGTAGTAGTAGGACCAAGAATAGTAGAAGTATAGTAGCAGCAGCAGCAGTAGTAATAGTAGTAGTGGTAGTAGTAGTCGTTGCAATAATAGTAGTAGTGGTACCAGTAGCAGTAGAAGTAGTAGTAGTAGCAGCAATAGCTACAATAGCACTGCTAGTTGTACTGGCAATAGTAGTAGAAGTAGTGGTAGCAGTAGTAGTAGTAGTTATTGTTGTAGTAGTAGTAGTAGTAGTCGTAGTAGTAGTGATGGTGTAATGGCAGTAGCAGTAATACCACTAGTAGAAGCGATAGTATTAGGAGCAAAAGTAATACTAGTAGTACTAGTAGTGGTAGTAGTAGATGTTGTACTATTAGTGGTGTGGTTGTAGTAGTAGCAATAATAGTTGTAGTAGGTGAAGTAGTGGTAGTTCTAGTAGTAGTAGCAACGACAATAATAATCGAAGCAACAATAGCAACTACAATAGAAGTAATAGTAGTGGTAGTAGTAGTAGTAGAAATAACGGTATAATACTAGTAGCAGCACCAGTTGTAGTAGTACTAATAGTAGTAGTATGAGTAGTAGTAGAAGTAGTAGCATTAGTAGTAGTTGTAGGTCAAGTGGTAGGAGTAGTAGTAGAAGTAGCCATAGCAGGGACAATAATAGTATTAGTAGTAGTAGTAGTGGCAGTAGCAGTAGCAGTGTCAAGAACAGTAGTAGTAGTAGTAATAGAAGTTGGAGCAGTAGTAGTAGTACTAGTAATAGCAGTAGTGGTAGGAGCTAGAGGAGTAGTAGTAATGGTAATAGTAAAAGGAGAATAGTAGCAATTGTGGTAATAGATGTAGTAGTAGTAGGAGTTGTAGTAGTTGTTGTTATTGTTGTAGTAGCAGTAGTAGTAGTAGTTATAGTTAGACTAGTAAGTATAGTAGTAGCAGTAGTAGTTAGTAGTAGTAATTATAGTAGCAGTAGGTGGAGTAGTAGCAGAATGAGTGGTGCCAGTAGTAGTAGTTGTATTTGTAGTAGTAGTAGTGGGAGCAGGAGCCATAGTAGTGGTATTAGTAGTTGTTAAAGCTATAGTAGTTTTAGTACTAAGAGTAGCAGCAGTAGTAGCAGGTGTATTCGTGGTAATAGTAGTGTTGGTGGTGGTAGTAGTAGTACTTGTAGTAGTATAAGTAGTCGTAGTAGCTGTAGTAGTAGTACGAGTTGGACTTGTAGTAGTAGTGGTAGTACTGGTATGAATCATTGTAGAAGTTACAGTTGTAGCAGTAATAGTTGAATTAGGAGTAGCAGCAGTAGTAGTATTAGTAGTAGTAGTAGTAGGAGTAGTAGTAGTAGTAGTAGTAGCAGTAGTAGTTGTAGTGTAGTAGTCATAGTAGTAGTTGTTGTTATTGTTGTACTAGTCGCAGTTGCAACATCAGCAGCATTAGTAGTAGTAGCAGGAGAAGTTGTAGTGGCAGTAGTAGAAGTAGTGATCAAAGTAATAGTAGCAAGAGTAGTAGTAGTAGTAGCAGCAGTAGTAGCAACAACACGAGTAGTAGTATAAGTAGTAGTAGTAGCAGTAGTCATAGTAATAAGAGTAGTAATAGTAGTAGTAGTTGTTCTTATTATTGTTGTTGTAGTACTAGTAATAGTAGTAGTGGTGGTGGTAATAGCAGTAGCAGCAGTAGTAGCAATAGCTGGAGGAGTGTTAAGGAGCAGTAGAAGTAGCAATAGTACGAGTAGCACCAGTAGTAGGAGTATTAGGATTAGTAGTGGTAATAGCATTTATAGCAGTAACGGTCATAGTAGCAGTAGCAGCAGCATTAGTTGTAGTAGTGGTGGTGGTGATAGGAGTTGTACTTGTAGTAGTAGCAGCTGTAGTAGTAGTAGTTATTTTCAAAGTACTAGTAACTATTGTAGCAGTAGTAGTAGTAGTTATAGTAGTAGTGGTAGCTATTGTTATACTAGTAGTAGTAACAGTAGTGGAAGGAGTTGTAGTAGGAGTAGGAGTTTGAGTGGGATAGTAGTAATAGTGGTAGTAACAATAGTAGTAGTAGTAGTTGTTGTGGTGGTAGTTGTTGTAGTGGTTATAGTAGTAGTGGTAGTATTAGTTGTTGTAGTAGTAGTTGTGTAGTAGCAGTAGTAGTTGTTGGAATAGTAGTTGTTGTAGTGGTAGTAGTAGAAGTAGGTGTAGCAGTTGTTGTAGTAGTTGTAGTACTAGTGGTTGTCATTGTAGTAGTAGTAGTAGTTTAGTAGTAGTAGTAGTAGTATATACAGCAGGAGTAATAGTAGGAGTAGGAGAGTAGGATTAGTAGTTGTGGTTGTAGTAGTAATATTAGTAGTAGTTGTTGTTGTTGTAGTGGTAGTAGTAGCAGTTCTTGTTGTTGTAGTTGTAGTAGTAGTTGTTGTTGTAGTTGTTGTAGTAGTAGCAATAGTTGTAGTTGGGGTGATTGTATTAGTAGCAGTAGTTGTTGTTGTTGCAGTCGCAGTAGTGGTAGTTGTTGTAGTAGTTGTAATAGTAGCAATTATACTAGTAGTAGTAGTAGTAGTGATAGAAGTAGTAGTAGTAGTGGTACTGGTAGTAGCAGTAGTAGTAGTAGGAGGAGTACTAGTAGCTACTGTAGCAGCCATAGTTGTAATAGTTGTAGTAGTTGTAGTAGTAATCATAATAGTTGCAGTAGTAGTAGTAGTACTAGTAGTAGTAGTAGTTGTTGTTGTTGTAGTAGTAGCAGCTGTAGTGTTAGTAGTAAAAGTAGTAATAGTAGTAGAAGTAGTAGTGGTAGTAGTAGTAGTAGTTAATACAGTTGTAGTGGTAGTAGCAGTAGTAGTAGTAATAGTAGTAGTAGTTGTTGCAGTTGTACTAGTGGTAGGAGTAGAAGTAGTAGTAGTAGCAATAGTAGTATAATTATTAATATTAGGAGTAGTAGTAGTAGGAGTGGCGGTAGCGTTAGGAGTTGGAGTAGTATTAGTAGTACTAGTAGTATTACTAGTAGTAGTGGTGGTGGTCATGGTAATAGTAGAAGCAGTAGTAGCGGTAGGAGTTAAGAGTAGTAGTAGTACTAGTAGTACTAGTAGTAGTGGTGGTGGTGGTCATGGTAGTAGTAGCAGCAGCAATAGTAGTAGTAGTAGTAGTAGTAGAAGTAGTAGTAGTAGTGGTAGTAGAAGTAGCAGTAGTTGCAGTAGTTGTAGTAGTTGTAGTAGTAGTAGTAGTAGTAGTAGTAGTAGTAGTAGCTGTAGTAGTCGTAGTAGCAATAGTAACGGTAGCAGTGGTAGCAGTAGTAGTTGTTGTAGTAGTAGTAGTAGTAGTAGTAATAGTAGTAGTGTAAATGTAGTAGCAATAGTAGCACTAGTAGAAGTGATAGTATTACCAGCAAAAGTAATACTAATAGTACTAGTAGTGATTGTAGTAAATGTTGTACTATTAGTGGTGTGATAGTAGTAGTAGCAATGATAGTTGTAGTAGGTGAAGTAGTGGTAGTTGTAGTAGTAGCAATAGTAGCAGCAACAACAGGAGCAACATACAATGACTACTACTACGACTACTCATACTACTACAACAATAACTACTATTACTACTACTGTTGCTGCTACTATTGCCACTCCTACTATTACTACTGTTGCTGTTGATGCTGCTACAACTGCTACTACTATTACTATTGCTTCCATTACTACTTCTACTTCCTACTACTATAACTACTGCTACAATTGCAACTAATGGTACAACGACTGCAACTTCTGCTACTACTGCTTCTACAGATACTTTTGTTGCTATTACTGCTACTATTGTTACTACTGCTATTACTGCTTCTACCAATACTACTAATACTACTTCCACTACTACGACACTACTACTACTGCTGCTACCTCTAATGTTGCTACTACTACCACTAATGCTACTACTACTACTGCTACTCGTACTACTACTACTACTATGACTTCTCTTACTTCTTCTACAACAACTAGTACTACTGCTGCTGCTATAATTCTTATTGCTACTCCAACTACGACTGCTACTACTACCGCTGCTACTATTACCACTGCTACTCCTAGTACTACTACTACTGCTACTACTTCCAATACTGCAACTACTACTGCTACAACACCTACTACTATTTCTACTGCCGCTACTACTGCTACTACTACTACCACTACAACTAGGAATAGTCGGACTGCTACTAGCACTACTGCTACAATTGCAACTACTACTACTACTGCTATGACTACAACTTCTATAGCTACAACTACAACTACTTCTAGTACTACTTCTATAACTACTACAACTACTCCTTCTACTCCTCCAACTTCTACTGCTACTATTACTACTCCTACTACTCCTCCAACTACATCTCTTGCTACTATGACAACTACCACTACTACTGCTGCTGCTAGTCCTTTTGCCATAACAACTGCTACTGCGGCAACTATTTCCACTACTGCTACTACTACTATTACTATTACTTGTAATACTACTGCTACTAGTACAACTACTGCTCCTTCTACTATTACTGTGGCTACTACTAATATTATTATTGCTACAACTACTACTGCTGCTACTACTGCTGCTACTGCTAATACTACTATTGCCGTTGCTGTTGCTATTACAAATTCTACTACTACTGTACTACTACTGCAACTACTACTATTACAAATACTGCGACTACTGCTTCCATTCCTACTACTAAGTCGTACTGCTCCAGCTGCTACAACTCCTAACACTCTTCCTACTACTATTGCAAATGCTACATGTTCTACTACAACTATTACTTGAACTGCTACTATTGCTGCTTCAACTTCTACTGCCAATCCTGCAACTACGACTACTACGACTGCTACAATTGCTGCTACAACTTCTACCACTACGGCTTCTATTACTACTACTACGACTACCACTACTACTACTCTCACTCCTACTACTGCTACTAATACTGCTACTACTACTACTACCACAACTCCTAATACAACTATTACTGACGCTACTACTACTACTACTATTACCACTCCTGCTACGACAATTGCTATTGCTACTACTACTGCAACTACTGCTGCTACTACTACTGCTGCTGCTACCACTGCTACTAATACAGCTACTACTATTACTGCTATAACTACAGCTAATACTACAGCTACTGCTACCACTGCTACTACTAACGCTACTACTATTATTGCTACTGCTACCACTACTACTACCGCTTCTACTGCTACTGCTACTTCTAATACTGCTACAACTACTGCTATTGCTAATACTGCAACTACACCACTACCGCCGCCACTACTACTACCGCCACTACTATTGCTACTACTATTACTAGTATTGGTACTACTACAGCCAGAGCTACCACTACTACACTTACTATTGCTGCTATTACTACTACTGCGACTACTACTACCACTACCACAACTACATTAACTACTGCTCCTACTACTACTACTATTACTATAGCCACTGCTACTACTACTACTGCTACTACTACTATAACTACTACTGCTACTATTGCCACTACTACAACAACTACAGCTATTGCTAATACTACTACTACACCATAAATGCCGTCACTACTATCATTGCCACTACTACTGCTAGAACTACTGCTATTACAATAACTACTATTGCTATTACTACTACTACCGCTACAAAAACTACTATTACTACCACTACTACTACTACAACTGCTACTACTGCCCCTACTACTGTTACTACTGCCACTACTGCTACTACTCCCACTACTACGATACGTACTACTAGTCCCTCATATTACTATTGCTGCTACAACTACTCCTTCTACTTCTATAACTACTACTACTACTGTTGCTGCAGCAGTTGCGGCTACACCAACAACTACTCCTCCTACTACTCTACCAGTATTGCTATAACAACAACTACTGCTACTATTACTACCACTAATGCTACTAATACTACTACTGCTAGTACTACTACTACTACTATTGCTACTACTAATATTACTCCCACTACTACTACTACTACTAATTCTACAACTGCCACTACTACTACTACTCCTACTACTAATTCTACTACTGCCACTACTTCTACTACTACTACGTGTCCTACAGCTACTGCTACTATTGCTACTCCTGCTACTCCTCCTCCTCCTCCTCCTACTACTACTACTCCCCCACCTTCTACGACAACTGCTACAACTACTACTATGACTATTACTATTACTACTACTACTACTACTACAACTGTTGCAGCTACTACTATTGCTACTACTTCTGCTACTACTACTACTGCTGCTAATAGTACAACTTCTAATACTACTGCTGTTAATACTACTACTACTACTTCAACTACTGCTACTGCTTCTACTACTACTACTACTACTACTGCGACTATTGCTACTACTACTACTACTATTATTAAAGTTCTGCTGCAACTACAACTACTACAACTACTGCTACTACCACTACTCCTCTTACTACTCCTACTACCACTCCCTACCATTGCTGCTACTACTACTCCTCCTTTTCCTCCAACTACTACTGCAACCATTACTACTCCTGCTATTTCTATTACTACCACTACTCCTACAGCTACTTGTACAACTACTACTACAACAACTACTGCTACTACCACTTCTCCTATAGCAACTACTACTACCACTACAACAACTACTACAACTACAGTTGATACTGTAACTACTGTTACCACTACTGCGGCTGCTGCTTCTACTACACCTACTACTCCATCTACTACTACTGCTGCTGGACTACTACTCCTACTACAACTAATACTACTGTTGCGGCTAGTACTACTACTATAGCTACTACTACTAATACTCCTACTACAACAACTACTACCACCACTACTACTACAACTACTGCTGCTACTACTACTACTAATACCACCACCACTACTGCTGCTGCTCTGATACTACTGCTACTACTACAACTCCTAGTATTGCTACTACTCCTACTACCACTACTGCTATTACTGCTGCTACTATTGCTCTTACTCATACTTCTACTGCAGTTGCTACTTCTCCTACTACTGCTACGGCTACTACTCTTACTACGACTTCTACAACAACAACAACTACTACTGTTACTTACCACAACTACTACTGCTACTACTGCAACTACTACTACTCCTACTGCTACTACTACTACTACTACTACTACTAATACTACAACAACAATAACTACTTCTACTACTACTTACTACTACTCCTACTACTATTACTTCAACAATAACTGCTATTGCTACTAATCCTACTACTGCTATGGCTACTATGACTACTACTACTACTTGTACTACTACAAGTACTGCTACTACTATGACAACTACCACTACTGCTACTACTACACTACTACTACTACTACTACTACTACTATTACAACTATCACTCGACATATGACTACTCCAAATACTACTACTAAAACTAAAACTTCTACTACTATGGCTACTACTCCTACTACTGCTACTATTGCTACTACTACTATTACTATTACTACTACTACTCCTACAACTATTGCTGTTAATGCCACTAGTACTGCTTTTAATGCTACCACTCCTTCTATTACTACTATTACTCCTACTACTCCTTCTATTACTACTATTTCTGCTACTACTAATCCTCCTCATAAAACTCCTACTACAACAAATACTAGTGCCATAACTACCAATGCTGCTGCTACCAGAACTACAACTATCGTTACTGCCTATAACCACTACTCTTGCTGTTACTGCTACTACTGCTACTATTACTACTCCTACTACTACTATGACAACTACTGCCACCACCACTACTACTACTGTTGATCCTACCTCTACTGCCACTACTACTACTGCTGCTCTTATTTTTGCTACTACTATTAATACTGCTACTTACTACCACTACTACCACAACAACAACAACAACTACAACTACTACAACTACTTATTACTACTACTGCTGCTACTACAACAACTACTACCACCACGATTACTACTACTACGACTTATTACTAGTACTTCAGCTACTACTACTTCTACTGCTACCACTCCACATACTACTACTACTACTACACCAACTACGACTACTACTACTACTACTATTACTACTACAGCTACTGCTACAACTACTACTACCACAGCTAGTAATTCTACCACTATTGCTGCTGCTACTACTACTACTACTACTCCTGCTGCTTCTGCTGCTGTTGTTACTCCTACTACAACAACTAGTATTGCTACTCCTACTATTACTTACTACTACTACTACAAGTACTACTATTACCAATATTACTGCATACGACAACACCGATTATGCCTACTACTACCACAACAACAACAACAACTACTACTAATTACTACTACTAGTACTGCTACTACACCTACTTCAACTATGACTACTACTATTGATACGACTACTACTACTACTGCTACTACAACTTTTACAACCATTACGACTACTCCCTCTACTACTTCAGCAACCGCAACTACTACTACTACAACAACAACTACTACTACTACTAGGACTACTACTACTGCAACTACTATGTCTATAACCGCTACTACTACTACGACTAAAACTACTACGCTATGAAAACTGCAACTACTACTGCAACTACCGCAACCACTGCTACTACTGCTACTATAGCTACTATTGTTACTAATGCTAGAACTGCTACTACTACTTCTACTGCTAAAGTTACAACAACTACTACTATTTTTACTACCACTACTATTACTATAATTACTACTACTCCTCCTACTACTGCTGCTACTCTGGCTACTACGACTAGTACTACTACTACTACAACTACTACTACTACTACTATTGCGACTACTACTGCTGTTGCTACTACTACTACTACTAGTATTACTGCTTTTATTATTACGAGTACTACTACTACAGCAACTACTACTACAACTACAACTACAACTAAAACTCCTCCTCCTCCTCCTCCTCCTACTACTACTCATACTACAACTACTACTAGTACTACTACTACTTCTACTAGTACCACAACAACTGCCACTACTAATACTACTGCAAATGTTGCTGCTGTTGCTACTACTGCTGCTCCAACTACTACTATTGCTACTAATAGTGCAACTGCTACTGCTACTACGACTACTACAGTTGCTACTCATACTACTATTGCTACTTCTGCTGCTCCTACTACTACCACTACTACTTGTACTGCTACTAGTACTACTACTACTATGACAACTACTGCCATTACTACTGCTACTGCTGTTGCTAGTACTGCTACTATTTTTGCTCTTGGTACTACTACAACTACTACTTTTGTTGTTACTGCTGTAGCTATTACTCCTACTACAACGACAACTACTACAACTGCTAGTATTACTTACAACTACTACTACTATTACAACTGCTACTACTACTACTCCTACTATTACCGCTACTACTACTAGTACGACTCCTACTACTACTACTATGACTACAACAACAACTACTACTTCTACTACTACTACTACTACAATTATTTATTACTACTACTGCTACTACCACTACTACTACTACCACTACTACTGCTACGATGACTTATTATTGCTACTTCTGCTGCGACTACTACTACTACTACTCCATATACTACTACTACTACTACTCCAACTACACCTAGTACTACAAGTACTATTACTACTACAGCTACTGGTACTCCTATTACTACTACAGTAGTACTCCTACTACTATTGCTACTACTAGTACAACTACTACTACTCCTATTGCTGCAACTGTTCTATTACTCCTACTGCTACAACTACTATTACTACTGTTACTATTACATACTGCTACTACTACAACTATTGTTGCTGCTTCTACTGCTACTGCTACTAATACTGCTACTGCTACTACTCCTGCTACTGCTATGGCTACTACTACTACTACTCTTACTACTACTACTACCACCACTATTACAATTGCTACTTCTGCCACAACTACTACAACTACTGCTTCTACTACTACTGCTGCTGCTGTTGCTTTTCCTACAAGTAAAACTGGTACCTTTATAGCTGCTACTACTACTACTACTACTACTACTACTGCAACTACTTCTACAACAACTACCATGGCTTGTATTGTCGCTATTGCTCCCATTGCTACCACTACTACTACTGCTACAACTGCTACTACTCCTTCAATTACTATTATTAGTTCAACTACTACCACTATACTACTATTTTTTCTAGGATTATTACTACTACTCCTATTTCGACTACTACTACTACTATCACAAAAACTTCTACTACTTTGCGTACTTCCACTTCTGCTGCTACTAATATTGCTAACGCTACTACTACTACTACTTCTACTACTTCCACTGCTACTAATACTGCGACTACCACTACAACTACTACTACTGCTGTTGCTTTCACAACTGCTACCACTGCTACCACTACTACAGCTATGACCACCACTACTACTGATACTGCTACTACTGCAACTACCACTACTACTCTACTTCACCAACTACTACTACTGCTGCTACTACTACAACCACTATAACTACTACAGGTACTATAGCAACTAATACTAGTATTCCTACTACTGCTTCTGCTACTACTTCTACTACCTTTACAACTTCGGCTATCACTATTACAACAACAACTACTACTACAACTATTGCAACCATAACTGCCACAACTCCAACTACTACTACTACTACTACTACTACTACTACTACTACTACTATTACTACCACTATTGCTACTACTATTACTACTACTACTGTTGTTGCTGCTGCTGCTGCTCCTGCTCCTGCTGCTGCTACTACTACGACTACTACTACTACTACTACTACTACTACTACTACTACTACTACTACTTTTACTACTGCTACTGCTACTACTACTACTACTACTACTACTATTACTACAACTGCTACAACTACTACTATTACTACTACGGCTGCTACTACTATGACTACTACCACTATTACTATTACTACTATAAGTAACATAATAACTACTTCTACTGCTAATACGACTACTACTGCTACTATTACTGCTACTACTACTACTATTACTACTATTACTTTACTACTTCTACTACTACTACTATTACTATTACTACCACTATTACTGCTATTACTACCACTCCTACTACTACTGACTGCTACTACTACTTACTTACTACCACCACCACCACTACCACTACTACAACTACTTGTACTACTACTACTACTATTACTTCTATTACTAATACTTCTACTACTACTATTACTACTAATATTACTGCTATTACTACTACTACTACTGCTACTACTTATACTACTATGACTACTACTACTACTTTTATTACTACTGCTACTCCTACTGCTACTACTACTAGGACAACTACTGCTGTTGCTACTACTACTACTACTACTACTACTACCATTACTATTACTAATAATACTAGTACTACTAATTCTACTACTGCTATGTCTGCAACTGCTACTGCTATAGCAGCCATTGTAGCAACTGCTGCTACTGCTACTAGTGTTGTGCCTAATACTAGTGTGGCTACTACTACTAGTACTTTTACTGCTACAACTACTATCACTAATTCTACTACTAATACTGCATTTGCTGCCAGTGATACTGCTACTACTACTACTACTACAACAACTAATTCTACTGCTGCTGCAACTGCTTCTACTGCTATTGCTACTATTGTGACTGCTACACTTGCGACAGCTATGACTCCTATTGCATCTAGTCCTACCACTGGTACTACAGCTGCTAGTACTACTACAATTACTACTACTTCTGCTACAACTACTACCGTTGTTGCTACTACTACTACAACAACTAGAACCACAGCTACTACTACAACTACTACAACTATTGTTGGTACTGCTACTGCTACCATTGTAATAGCTACTAATACTACAGCTACAACGCCTACTACTTCTACTCCTACTACTACTAGAACTACCACTACTACTATTGCTACAACAACAACAATAACAACAACTACTACTACGACTGCTACTACTACCACTAATGCTGCTGCTGCAACTGCTACTATAGCTACCTTTTTTACTACTACTACTGCTACTAGTACTATTACTACTACTGCTACAACTATTGCAACTTCTAGTAATACTACTACTATTGCAGCTGCTACTTCTACTACTACTACTTCTGCTAGTACTACTACTGCTATTACTACAACTAATACTGTGACTACTAGTAGTGTTGTTGCAGCTACTACTACTACTACTTCTACTACAATAACAATAACTATTACTACTACCACTACTACTACTACAACTACTACTACTACGGCTACTACTCCTACTGCTATTACTACTACTAGTACAACTACTAGGACTACTACTACAACTACTGCTACCACTATTGGTACTATTACTGCTTCTACTACTACTACTCCTCCTACAGGTACTAAAACAAATACTAGTACTACTACTACTCCTACTTCTACTACTACTACTACTCCTACAGGTACTAATACAACTACTACTACTTCAGGTACTACTCCTACAACTACTACAACTGCCACCACTGCTACTACTACTACTACAATTAATACCATTACTAGTAGTAGTAGCAGTAGTCTTAGTAGCAATAGTAGCAGTAGCAGTCCTAGAAATAATGATAAAAGTTGTAACAACAATAGTATAGTAGTAGTAGCTGTAGTAGTAGTAGTACTAGAAGTAGTAGAAATAGTAGTACTAGTAGTAGTAGTAGTAGTAGTAGCAGTAGTAGTCGGGATAGTAGTAGTAGTAGTAATAGTAGTTGCAATAGTAGTAGTAGCAACAGCAATAATAGTACTTTTACTAATATTAGTTCTACTACTGTTGTTGCTGCTGTTACAATTACTACTATTTCTTGTACTATTATTACAACTCCTACTACTACCACCACCACTTTTACAGCTACTGCAGTCATTATTACTACTTCCACACCTATTCCTACACTTGCTACTGCTAGTACAACTCCTTCTCCAACTATAGCTACTCCCAATCCTGCTATTGTTGCAGCTACTACAACAACTTCTATAACTACTATTGTTGCTGCTACTTCTACAGCTACTCCTACAACTACTACTACTACAACTACTAATACTACTAGTTTTAGTACTTCTAGTCTTACTACTACTACCACCACTACTACTAATACTACTGTTGCTATTGCTGCTATGAATACTACTACTACTCTACATCTTCTACAACTACCTCTACTACTAATACTAATACAATTACAACTTCTTCCATGACTACTGCTACTACTCCAACTACTACTACTACTGCTGCTACAACGACAACTACTACTCCTACACCTACTCCTACTAGTGTCACTACAACTATGACTCTTACTATTACTGCTACTATTACTGCTATGGGCAGTACTAATACAACTACTTCCTCTCCTACTACTATTAGCAACTACTACAACTACCACTACTACTACTACTCCTCCTCCTCCTCCTCCTCCTCCTTCTCCTACTGCTACTATTGCTACTAGTACTACTACGACAACTACTACCACTACTACTTCTACTGCTGCTGCTAGCACTCCTACTGTTTTTGCTCCTTCTTCTACTACTATTACTCCTACTACTACGAGAACTAATACAACTACTACTATTACTTAGTACAACTACTTATGTTACAATTGCTACTACTACTACTCCTACTACTACCGCTACTACTACTACTACCACTGCTCCTACTACTACTACTACTGCTACTACTAGTACTACTACCACCACCACCACCACTACTACTACTACGGCTTATTACTACGAATTCTGCTACTACTACTACTACTGCTACCACTCCACATACGACTACTATGACTAATCCTACTATGACTTGTACTACAACTACTATCACTACTATAGCTACTGCTACTACTACTACTACCACAGCTAGTACTCCTACTACTCTTGCTACTTCTACTACTAGAACAACAACTCATGTTTCTGCTGCTATTACTCCTACTACTACAACTACTATTACTACTACTACTATTCTTACTTCTACTACTACAACCACTAGTACTACTAATACTACTGCTTACGACAACTCCTACTACTACAACAACAACAACAACAACTACTACTACTACAACTTATTACTACTAATACTCATTATTGCTGCTACTACTCCACCTACTATAACTACGACTACTACTACTACTACTACCACAACAACTATACTACTAATATCACAACAACAACTACTACTAAGACTACTACTACTACAACTAGTACTTCTACTACTACTGCTGCTGCTGCTGCTACTACGATTGCAACTAATACACTACTAAAACAATGACTACTACCGCAACTACTACTACTACTACTACGACAACTACTATGGTTACTAATACTACAACTCCTACTACTACTATTACTACTAATGCTACTACTACTACTGCTACCATAGCTACTACAATTGCTCTTGCTACCACTACTACTACTACTATTACTGCTACTGCTCCTACTACTACAGCAGCCACTACTACTACTGCTACTAATACTATAACTACTACTATAACCACTACCACTATTGCAATAGCTATTGCTATGACTTCTATTACTGCAACTACTACTCCTGCTACTACAACTACTACCACTGCTGTCGCTACTGCTTCAAATACTACTATTCCTACTTACTACTACTACTACTCCTATTACAACAACAACTACTAGTACTACCACTACTACTACTACTACAACACCACTACAAGTACTACTACTACATCAACTACTAGTACAATTGTTACTGCTACTACCCTTACTACTACTGGTACTACTACTACAACTAATGCTAACAATACAACTACTATGCCAACTACCACTACTACTCCTAGTACTACTGCTACTACTATTAGTACTACGCACACTACCACTCATCCTACTGCTACTACAAGAACAACTACTGCTACTACTCCGACTACTACTACTACTACTACAATAAGTACAACAACTACTACTGCTGCTACTAATACTCCTACTACTACTATAACTACTTTGATTAGTACTAGTACTACTGCTAATACAACTACCACTACAGCTACAATGACAACTAAAGCTCCAACTACTACTGCTCCTGCAACTACTACTATTACTCATACTACTTCTAATACAACAACAACAATAACAACAACTACTACTACTATTATAACAACTGCCACTACTATAACTACCACTGCTGCAGCTGCTGTAGCTGCAACTACTACTACTATTTCTACTAATAGTGCAACTGTTACTACTACTACTATTACTACTGCTACTACTACTGCTACTTCTAATACAACTACTGCTACTACTGCTACTACTACGACCACTTCTACTACTACTAAAACTACTACTCCTACTACTCCTCCGACTACTACTACAACTACTACTACTCTTACTACAGCTCTTACCACCAGTACTCCTACTGCAACAACTACTCCTACTGCCACTCCTACAACTACTACTACTCCTAGGACAACTAACACTACCACTACTTCTACCACAATAACTACTCCAACTGCTTCTACCACTACAACTACAACAACTACTACAACTAATGCTGCCACTACTACGACTGATGCTACTACTACCACAACTGCTACTATTTCTATTAGTCCTACTACTCCACCGACTACTACTACTAAGGCTACAAATCCCACTACTCCTACTGTAGTTGCTACTCCTACTACAACAACAACTACTACTACTACTCCGACTACAACTACTATTAACACTACTACTACATCTGCTGCTACTATTGTTGCTTCTACTACAACTGCAACTACTACTACAACCCCTACTACAACTACTACTACCTCAACAACAACAACAACAACTGCTGCTACTGCTACTATTGCTACTCCTACTACTACTACTGCTACTACTGCTACAACTACTGCTACTATTGCTACTACTCCTTCTACCACTACTGCTACTACCACTAGTACTACGACTACTTCTGCTGCTACTCATACTACTACTGCTACAGCTATTGCTCCTACTACCGCTATGGCTACTACTACTACTACTGCAGCTACTGCTGCTCGTACTTCTACTAGTACTACTACTACTATGACAACTACCCCCACATCTACTACTACTGTTGCTACAAGTATTCCTACTATTTTTGCTCCAGCTGCTACTACTACTATTGATTCTTCTACTGCTGTTGCTGCTACTGCTGCTATTACTCCTACTACTATGAGAACTACTATAACTGCTACTATTACTTACTACAACTACTACTGTTACAACTGCTGCTGCTACTACTACTATTGCTACCGCTACAACTACAACTAGGACTACTCCTACTACTATGATTACGACTACAATGACAACTATTACTTCGACTACTACCAACTGCTACTCCTCCGACTACTACTACTACAACTACTTATTACTACTACTACTGCTACTATTACTACCACTACTAGTACCTGTACTATTACTACTATGACTTATTGCTACTACTTCTGCTACAACTACTGCTACTGCTACCACTCCACATACTACCACGACTTCAACTACTATGACTTATTATTACTACTTCTGCTACTACTAGTGCTACATTTACTTACTACTACTACAACAACAATTACTACTGCAATTACTACTGCTTTCGACTACTCCTACTACTACTACAACAACTACAACAACTACTACTACTTATTACTATAACTACTTATTATTACTGCTACTACTACTACTACTACTACTCCACCTACTACGGCTACTACTACTGCGGCTACTTCTACTACTACTGATACAACTGCTACTACTACTGCAACTACAACTATTACTACTAATACCACTACTCCTTCTACTACTACAGCAGCCACAACAACTACTAATACCACAACAACAACAACAACTATTCCTATTAAGACTACTACTACTACAACTACTACCTCTACTACTACGACTGCTGCTGCTTCTGCTACTACTACGACTGCAACTACTACACTACTGAAACTACTACTGCTACTACTGCTACTACAGCTACTGCTGTTACTAATACTACAACTGCTAATACTACCATTACTACTAATACTACTACTGCTACTTCTGCTATAGCTACTGCTGCTGCTGCTACTACCACTACTATTACTACTACTATTAGTACTACTACTTCTACTACTACTTACTACTACTCCTCCTACTACTGCTACTGCAAATACTACAACTACTAATACCATGGAAACTTATTACTACTACTCCTGCTACTATTGCTACTACTGCTACAAGTAGTGCTACTGCTCCTGCTACTGCTAGGCTACCATGACAACAACTACTACTATTACAAATATTACGACTTCTACTACTACTGCTGCTACAACAACTATTACTACTACTTCTACTACTACAATTGCTACTTCCACTACTACTACTACAGCTACCGCTTCTACTACTATTACTACTACTTTTGCTACACGCACAACTACTACTATTACCGCTACTACTAAAACTAACTACTTCCACAACTACTACTACTACTTCTACTACTATAATTGCTACTTCTTCTACTACTACTACAGCTACTGCTCCTACTACTATTGCTACTGCTTTTGCTACAAGCACAACTACTACTATTATAGCTACTAGTACAACTACTACTAGAACTACTGCCATCGCTTGTACTATCACTACTGCTTCTACTGCAACCACTACTACAACTGCTACAACTGCTGCCACTCCTCGAACTACTACTAGAACTACAACCATGGCTTGTACTAGCAGTAGTTGAAGTAGTAGTAGTAGTAGAAATCATAGAAATAGCGGTAGTAGTAGTAGTAGTAGCAGCAGCAGCAGTAACTGTAGTAGTAGCTATAGTAGTAGTAGTACTAGAAGCAATAGGAGTAGTTGTCGCAGTAGTAGTAGTAGTAGTAATAATAGTAGCAACGATAGTAGCAATAGCAGCCGTAACTATACTACTACTACTATTGTTGTTGCTGCTACAATTACGACTACTATTATTACAACTATTACTACAAATATTATTACTACTCCATTGGTAGTGCAACTATTACTACTATTACTATTAGTACTACTACTACCACCACCACCACCACCACTTTTACTGCTAATCCTGCTATTATTACTACTTCTACACCTATTGCTAATCCTGCTGTTGTTATAGTTGCTGCGAAACCTTCTACAACTGCTACTGCTACTACTTCTTCTACTACTCCAATAACAATTACTGCTACAACAACTTCTACTACTAGTTTAAGTACTACTAGTCTTACTATTACTACCACTACTACTTCTACTGTTGTTGCTACGACTACTACGAAAACTACTACTATGCTATGGCTTCTACTACTACTTCTACTACTAATAATAATATAATTACAACTTCTTCCACGACTACTACTACTGTTGTTGCTACTACTACTACTCCAACTACTACTATTACTACTTTTACTATTACTACTACTACTACTAAGCCTACTACTAATGCTTCTACTACTGCTACTACTAGTACAACTAGTAGGACTAGTAGTAGTAGTAGTAGTAGTAGTAGTAGTAGTAGTCACATTAGTAGTAGGAGAAGTAGCAACAGAAATAGCAGTAGTTATTGTAGAATTAATAGTAACAGAAGTGGCAGCAACAACTACTGCTACTACTAGTACAACTACTAGGACTAGTAGTAGTAGTAGTAGTAGTAGTAGTAGTAGTAGTAGTAGTAGTTGTTGTTGTTGTTGTTGTTGTTTTGTTGCATTAGTAGTAGCAAAAGTAGCAACATAAATAGTAGTAGTTTTTGTAGAATTAGTAGTAACAGAAGTGGCAGCAATAGTAGAAGAAGTAGTAGCAAAAGTAGTTGTAGTAGTTATAGTAGCAATAGCAGTTGCAGTAGTAGTAGTCGCAGTAGTTGTAACTACTACAACTACCACTACAAGTGCTGCCATTAGTATCAACAGTAGTATCAATAGTAGTAGTAGTAGGAACAGTAGTAGTAGCACTAGTAGTAGCAATAGTAGAAGTAGTAGTAGACGTAGTAGTAGTAGTAGCAGTAGCAGTCCCAGTGCTAGTAGTAGCAGTAGTACTACTACTACTCCTACTGCTACTAATACTAATACTATTACTACAACTACTATTACTACTATTACTACTACTATTATTACTACTTCACTAGTGTGGAACTATTACTACTACTACTGTTAATACTACTACTACTACTACTACTTCTTCTCCAACCCCTACTACTACTGCCGCTTTTACTGGTTGTGCCGCAATTATTACTACTTCTACACCTATTCCTACTCATGCGACCGCTACTACTACTCTTGCTCCAACTTCAACTACTCCCAATCCTCCTGTTGTTGAAGTTACTACGACAACTTCTGCAATTGCTACTACTGCCACTTCTACTACTACTCCTACAACAACTACTGCTACAACAATAACTACTACTACTACGAATACTACTACAACTCTACTGCTTCTGCTACTACTTCTACTACTAATACTAATATAATTAAAACTTCTTCCATGACTACTGCTACAACTACTACTACAAGAACAACAACAACTACTATTATTACTATTACCACTACTAGTGCTACTATTACCACTACTACTACTACTATGACTCCAACTACTCCTACTCTAACTCCAACTACTGTCACTACAACTACAACTATTTATATTACTACTACAACCGATAGGTATAGTACTACAAATACTACTACTACCACTCCTACTACTATTAGCAACTGCTACAACAACACAACAACTACTAGCACTACTAGTGCTACTACTACTACTGCTGCTACTATTGCTACTACTACTACTATTACTACTACTGCTACTACTACTACCTCTACTACTACTACTACAACTGCTACAACTAACACAACAATAGCTGCTATTGCTAATACTACTACTACTGCGCTACTACTACTACTACAACTACTATTGCTGCTTCTACTACTACTATTACAACACAACAACAACTACTACTACTATTATTGCTATTACTACAATTACTAATATTGCTACCACTACTACTATTACTGCTACTACTACTACTACTACTACTATTACCTCTCCTACTATTACTACTACTGCTACTACTACTTCAGCCATGACTACTACTTCAGATACTTCTACTATGACTATTACTAGTACTACTACTACTACCACTGCTATTACTACTACTGCTACTACTACTACTATTATTAATATTACTGCTATGACTACTACTACTATTATTACTTCTCCTACTGTTACTACTACTTCTACTACTACTTCAGCTACTACAACTTGTACTACTGCTACTATAGCTACTACAACTAACGCAATAACTACTACTACTTCTAATACTGCTATTGCTGCTGGTACTACAATTGATACTACTACTACTACTGATATTACTACTACTCATACACCAACTCCTACTACTACTGCTATAACTACTACAACAACAAGAACAACAACAAGAACCACTACTACTACTACTACAACAACAACAACAACTACTACTACGACTACTACTACTACTGCTAGTACCAATACTCCAAGTGCTACTAATGCTAATACTATTACTGCTACTACGACTATTACACCTTCTTTGGCTACTACTACTACTACTGCTGCTGCTGTTGCTGCTATTGCTATTACTACTACTACTTCCACCATTACAACTGCAGCGACTACTACTACTGCTACTACTACTGCTGCTGCTACCACTACGGCTACTACTACTACTACTCCCACTACTACAACTACTATTACTTCTACTACTCCTACTACTACTGTTACAACTACAACTACTTCTCCTACTACTACTACTATTACCACCACAAGTACTGTAGCTACCATAACTTCTACTAATACTACTATTACTACAACTACTTCTATTTCTACTACTACTACTACTTCTAATATTACTGCTACTTCTACTGCAACTGCTACAACAAATACTACTCAAACTACTACTACTCCTACTCCCGTTGCTACGACTACTTACTACTACCACTACCACCACCACCACCACCACCACTACTTCTACTGGTACTACTACTACTACGGCTACTACTACTGCTAGAACTGCTGCTGCTATTGCTAATAATACTACTGCTACTATTACTACTACTATGACAGTTGCTACCACTACTACAACTATTATTGTTGCTGCTATCGCTACTACTACTACTGTTGCTGCTACGGCTACTACTACTACTATTGTGGGTACTACTACTACTACAGCTACTTCTACTACTACTACTTCAGCTGCTACTAACACTACTTATTCTACTACTACTACTATCACTTCTACTGCAACTACTACTACGACTACTACTACTACTACTACTACTACTTCTACTACTACCACCTATCATTTTAGTGCAACTGCAGCAACTACTTTTCCAACTCCAACTTCTGCTATTACTACTACTACAGTTGCTACAACTATTACGGTTATTGGTACCACTATTACTTTTATTGCTACTGCTATTACTACTACTTCTACCACTACTACTACCACAACCACTACTAATACTTCTACTACTTCGCCTACTACCACTACTAATACTACTACTTCTACTGCAACAACTATTGTGACAGTTACTACTACTGCTGCTATTACTGCCACTACAACCACGACTACAACTATTATTACTTCTACTACTACTATTGTTGCTACTGACTTCTACTGCTACTACTCCTACTACTAGAGCTACAACAAATATTGCTACCATAATAACTACTACTACTACTGCTACTACTACTACTACTACTACTATTGTAACTGCTGGTATCAATACCACTACTTTTACTAATGCCACAACTACTATTGCTACCATTGCTACTACTACCACCACCACTACTACTACGGCTACCACTACTACTAATACAACTGCTGCAAGTACTACTTCTACAACTACTGCTACTAATACTACTACTTCTGTCAATGATGTTGCTACTTTTACTACTACCATTGCTGCTACTACTACTGCTGCTACTACTGCTGCTGCTAACAGTACTACTACTGCTACTACTACAACAACTACGATTACTACTACAATAACTGCTACTACTGTTGCTAACAGTACTACTACCGCTACTACTAGAACTACTACGATTACTACTACAATAACTACTACTAATGCTGCTGGTGCTGCCCCTGTTGTCGCTGCTGCTACTACTACTACTACTATTAGTACTAGTACTGCTACTGCTGCTGCTACTTATACTACTACTTATACTACATGTACTACTACTACAACAACTACTACTATTTCTATTACTACTACTACTAGTACTACTACTACTGCTACTACTACTAGTACTACTGTGGCTTCAGCTACTACTACAACCACTCCTACTACAACTATAACTTCTGCTACTACTACAACTAAAACAACAACTAGTTCTACTACAACTAAAACTACAACAACAACAACTACAAATAGTACAACAACTACTGCTTCTAATACTACTACTACTCTTAATACTACTACTACAACAACTATTCCTTCTACTATTGCTGCTACTACACCTACTTTTTTGCTTCTTCTACTACTAGTACTACAGCAACAACAGCTACTATGACTACTACTCCCACTAATACGTCTTCTCTATTGCTACTTATAAAACTTCTACTATTACTACAACTACTACAACTACTTCTATAGTTGTTGCTACTACAGCTATTGCTACTCTGCCACTACGGCTATTTCCTATACTAACACTACTAGTACTTCTTCTTCTACTACTACTACTGCTGCTGCTGCTATTTTTCCTATTACTACTACTACTGCTACTTCTACTACTACTACTACTACGACTGCTACTACTACTACTGCTACACCTACTACTACCACTACTACTATACCAGCTACTACTACTCCTACTACTAACACTACTTCTCCTACTACTACTACTTCTGCTACAATAATAGCTACAACGACTTTTGGTACTAGTACTATTACTGATGCTGCTACTATTGCTACTGCTACTACTTATACTTTTATTACTACCACTACTAGTAGTACTGCAACTAATACTACTACTACTACTACTGTTACCACCGCCACTACTGCTACTACTGCTACAACTATTGTAGCTACTACTGTTGCTGCTACTACTACTACTACTGCAACTACTACTACTATGCCATCTACTGCAACAACTATCACTACCACAACAACTACAACAACAACTACTACTACTACTTTTGCTATTGCTGCTACTACTACTACTATTACTACTACAACAACTACTACTACAACAACTACTACCGCTGTACCAATGGTTGCGACTATTATTACTGCTAGTACAATAACTACTACTACAATAACAACAATAATAACAACAACTACTACTACCACTTTTATTACAACAACTTCTAGTATTACTACTTCTATAGCTATTCCTACTCTTGCTACTGCTACAACTACTCCGGCTCCTACTCTTCGCGCTACTCCTACAACTATTACTACTGTTGCTGCTGCTGCTGCTAGTAGTTTAAGTACTACTAGTCTTATTACTACTACCACCACGATTACTACTACTAGTGCTACTACTACTATGAATACTACTACTACTTTTACTACCAATACTACTATTGCTTCTACTACTACTTCTACCCGGACTAATGCTACTGCTACTGCCACTACCACTACTCCAACTACTATTACTACTACTATTACTATTACTATTACATAACTACTACTACTACTATACCACTACTACTACTCCTACTCCTACTCCTACTATTGTTACTACAACAATGACGATTACTACTACTGCTACTATTACCCATAGGGGTAGTACTAGTAATACCACTACTACAAATCCTACTCCTACTACTATTAGCAACTGCTACAACAACTACTACTACTATTACGACTACTAATTCAGCTACTTCTATACTACTACTGATACAATTACAACTACTGCTGCTGCTACTCCTACTACTACTACTGCTGGTACTGCAACTACTAATACTTCTACTGCTACTACTACTACTACAATCACTACTCCTACTACAACAACTACTACAACTACTTCTACTACTACAACTACCACAACTACTACTATAGCTCCTGCACCTACTATTGCTCTCACTGCTACTACTATTACTATAAATCCTAGTATTGGTATGACTATCATAACTACTACCACTACTATTGCTACAACTACTATTACCATTACAATAATAACTACTACTACTACTTTTTCTGCTACTACTATAGCTACTGCTACTACCACTACTGCTACTACTATTACTGCTACTACAACTACTACTACTTCTTTTAGTACCTTAACGTTTACTATTGCTACTACTACTACAACTATTACTACTACTACTACTGCTATTGTGACAACTACTACAATATTACTACTATTGCTACTACTACTAGAGCTAGTACTACTACTGTTTCTGCCGCTACTACTGCTACTACTATTACTACTACTACTTGTAATATAACTACTAGTACTTCTGATATAACTCTACTAGTACCAAGACTACTGATGCTACAACTACATCTTCTAATACAACTACTGCTACTGCGACTACCACTATGACTATTACTACTATTACCACTACTAGAGCTAGTACTATTCCTACTAATGTTGCTACTACTACTACTACTATTACTACTACAAATACTAATACTACAGTGACTACTACTACAACTACTATTGCTACTACTGCTGCTGCGACTACAACTACTGCAACAACTACTACTACAACAACAACTACTACTACAACTTTTACTGCAACTACTACTACAACTATGACTATAATAATTACTACTGCTATTACTACTATCGCTACAACTACTGCCACTACTACGACTATTACTATTGCTACGAGCATTGCTACTACTACTGTTACTACTACTACTATAACTCCTTCCACCATGACTACTACTACTACTACTACTACTACTACTACAACTCCTTCCACTACTATTACTACTACTACTACAACCACCACCACTCGTACTAGTACAACTACTATTGCTACCACTACCACTACTACTTAGGTTGTTACTACTGTAATTACTACTACTGCTACAATAAATATTTCTACTACTATTACTAGTAATGCTACAACAATAACTACTACTACTGCTGCTGCTACTACTCCTACTACTACTACTACTTGTGCTACTTATACTACTACTACCAAACTGACAACTTCTACTACTGTTACTGCTGCTTCTTCTGATACAACTACCATTTTGACAACTACTACTACTATTGCTTCTACTTCTATAGCTACTACTACTATTACTACTACTACTACTACTACTACTACTACTATTACTACTACCATTTCTATTTGTACTACTATGACTATTGCTGCTGTTGCTTCTACTCCTATAATAGCTACTATTGCTAACACGCTGCTGCTATGATGACTACTACTGCTAATGCTACTTCTGCTACTATTGCTAGTATTATTACTATTACTATGACTACTACCACTGTAACTGCTACTACTACTATTGCTACTCCTATTACTGCTACAATTGCTTCTACTGCTACTACTACCACCACTACTGCTACTACTAATACTACTACTACTACTACTAATATTACTACTATGACTACTACCACTAATACTACTACTTCTTCGACTACTACTACTATCACAATCGCAATTACTACTACTACAGTGATAATTTCTTCTACTACAAGTATAGCTAGTTTTGCTACTACTACTTCTACTTCTACTACAACTACTATTGCTACTAGGGGACTATGACCACTACTATTATTGTTGCTACTACTACTACTATTGCTTCTACTACTACGTCTACCACTACTACTGCTGCTACAGCTACTACTCCTACTACTGCTACTACTAATGGTGCTACTTCAACTACTTCTACTGCTACTACTAATGGTGCTACTTCAACTACTTCTACTACTATTATTGCTACTTCTGCTACTATAGCTACTTCTTCCACTTCAACTTCAGCTAGAATTACCCCTAGTTCTATTTTTGCTACTGTTGCAACTGCTCCAACAACTATTATTACTACTATGAATGCTACTACCACTACTCCTATTTTTGCTACTATTGCTACTTCTCCTACTACTTTGGCAATAGTAATTCTAGTAGTAGCAGTACTAGTAGTAGTTGGAGAAATAGAACAAGTAGCATTAATAGTGGTAGTCATAGAATTAATAGTAGTAGAAGAATTACTACTAGAAGTAGCAGTAGTAGTGGTGGTAGTAGCATCAGCAGTTGGAGCAGCAATAGTAGTACTAATCGTAGTTGTAGCAGTAGCAGTTATAGTAGTAGTAGCAGTAGTAGTAGTAGTAGTTGTTGTTGTTGTAGCAGCAGCAGTAGTAATTATTGTAGCTATAGTAGTAGTTATAGCACTAGCAGTAGTTGTAATAGTAGGAGTTATAGAAATAGTAGTAGTAGGAGTTATAGAAATAGTAGTAGTAGTAGTAGTAGTAGTAGTACTAGCAGTAGTAGCAAGTAGTAGTAGTAGTAGTGGTAATAGTAGTAATAGTAGTAGTGGTAGTAGTAGTAGTAATAGTAGTAATACAAGTAGGAGTAGTAGGAGTAGTAGCAGTTGTAGTAGCAATAGTAGTAGTTATACCAAAAGTGGTAATAGAAGCAGTAGTAGTATTATGAGAAGTAGTAGTAATAGTTATTATGGGAAAAGAAGTAGTCGTAGCAATAGTTATTATGGTAGTTGTTATTGTGGAAAAAATGGTAGAAGTAGCAGAAATAATAATAGTAGTAGTAATAGTTGTAGTAGTCGTAGCAGCAGTAGTAGAAAAAGCTATAGTACTGATAGTAGTTATAGTGGAAGTAGTAGTAGTAGTACTAGTATTAGTAGCTGAGGTAATTATAGCAGAAGTAGTAGTAGAAGTAGTAGCAGTGCAGTTGCAATCATAGTACTTATAGTAGTAGAAGGAGTAGGAGATGTAGTGTTAGTAGTAGTAGTAGTAGTATGGGAAGCAACAGGAGGAGGAGCACGAGTAGTAGTAGTGGTGGGGGTGGTGGTGGTGGTAGTAGTAGTAGCAGTAGCACAAGTAGTAGTAGTAGTAGTAGTACTAGTAGGAGTAGTAGCAGCAGTAATAGGAGTAGTTGTAGTAGAAGTAGTAGTAGTAACAGTAGTAGTGGTAGTAGTAGCAGTAGTAGTGGTAGTAGTAGCAGTACCAGCCGGAGTAGAGGTAGTAGTAGTAGTAGTAGTAGTAGTAATAGTAGTAGAAGTAGTAGTAGTAGTAGTAGTAGTAGTAGTAGTAGTAGTAGTAGTAGTAGTAGTAGTAGTAGTAGTAGTAGTAGTAGTAGTAGTAGTAATAGTAGTAGTAGTAATACTAGTAGTAGTAGTAGTGCTAGTAGTGGGAGTAGTAGGAGTAGCAGTAATAGTAGTATTCGGAGTTGTAGTAGTTGCAATAGAAAAGTTGTAGTAGTAGTAGTAGAAGTCATTGTAGTATTAGTAGTAGTGATGGTAGTAGTTGTTAGAGTTGTAGTAGTGCTAGTAGTAGTTGTTGTAGTAGTAGTGTAGTGGTAGTTGTAGTGGTTGTAATAATAATAATAATAGTAGTAGTAGTAGTAGTAGTAGTAGTAGTAGGAGTAGTAGTTGTGGAAGTAGTAGTAGTCAGAATGGCAGTAGTCATAGTAGTAGTAGTTCTTGTAGTAGTAGTAGTAGTAGAAATATTAGTTGTAGTAGTAGTAGTAGTAGAAATTTTAGTTGTAGTAGTAGCAGTAGTAGTAGTAGCAACAATAGCAGTAGTACTAGTAGTAGCAACAATAGCAGTAGTACTAGTAGTAGCAACAATAGCAGTAGTACTAGCAATAGCAACAGCAGCAGTAGTAGTAGTAGGAATAGTTGTAGTAGTAGTTACAATAAGAGTAGCACTAGTAGTAGTTATTATAGAAGCTGAAGTAGTAGTTGTAATAGCAGCAGCAGTAGCCGAGGTAGTAATCTCTGGAGTGTTGGGAGTAGTAATAGTAGTTGCAGTAGTAGTGTTAGTGCCAGTAGTGGGAGTAGTAGTAATAGTAGTAGGTGTAAGAGTAGGACTAGTTGCCGGAGTAGTAGTAAGAGTTGGTGTAGGAGTAGGAGGAGTAGTAGTAGTAGTAGTAGTAGTGCTAGTATTAGGAATAGTAGTACCAGTAGTTGTCAGAGTAGTAGTAGTAGTAATTATTCTAGCAGCAGAAGTTGTAGTAGTAGCCAGAGCCGTATTTGTCATAGTACTAGTAGTAGTAGTAGCAGTAGTAGTAGTAGCAGAAGTAGTTGTAGTAGTTATAGTAGTAGTACTAGAAGTAGTAGCAGTCGTAGTAGTGGTAGTAGTAGTAGTAGTAGTAGTAGTAGTAGTAGTAGTAGTAGTAGTAGTAGTAGTAGTAGTAGGAGTAGGAGTAGGAGTAGTAGTGGTAGTAGTTGCAGTAGTAGTAGTAGTCGTAGTAATAGTAGTGGTAGTAGTAGTAGTAGAGGTAGCAGTAGTAGTTGTTACAGTGGTAGTAGTAGTAGTAGTTATAGAAGTAGTAGTAGGAGGAGGAGTGCAGTAGTTACTGGAGTAGTTGTAGTTGTAGTCGTAGAAGTCATAGGAGTGTTAGGAGTAGTATTAGTAGTTGGAGTAGTAGTAGTAGTAGTAGTAGAAGTAGTAGATGTAGTAGTTGTGATAATTGGAGTTGTAATAGTAGTAGTGTAGAAATAGCAGTAGTTTCTGTAATAGTAGCTGCAATAGTAGTTGTAGTTATAGCAGTAGTAGTTATTATAGTAGTTTTGTAGCAGCAGAAGTTGTAGTAGTAGTAATAGTACTATTAGTAGGAGTAGTTATTATAGTAGCCATGGTAGTTGAAGTAGTAGTAGGAGGAGGAGTTGTAGAAGTATAGTAGTAGTTGTAGGAGTCGTAGTAGTAGAAGTAGTAGTGTTAGTAGTAGTTGTAGTGTTAGTATTAGCAGTAGGAGTACTTGTAGTTGTAGCTGTAGTAATAGTAGTAGGAGCCAGCGTACTAGTAGTTAAAGGAGTTATTGCGGTAGTTGTCATTGTAGTAGTAGTAGTTGTTGTATTAATATTACTAATGGTAATTATTGTTGGAGTAGTAGCAGTGCTAGTAGTAGTAGTGTAGTAGTAGTAGAAGTAGTAGAAGAAGAAGAAGTAGTGGTAGTAGTAGCAGTAGTAGTAGTGGTAGTAGAAGTCGTAGTAGTAGGAGTAGTGGTAATAGCAATAGGAGAAGTAGTTGAAGTAGTAGTAGTAGTAATAGTACTAGTACTAGTAGAAGTAGATGTAGTAGTCGTAACAATAGTAGTAGTAGTGTAGTAGTAGGAGTAGGGGTGTTGGTAGTAGTAGTAGTAGCTGTAGTAGTAGGAGTAGTTGAAGCAGTAGTAGCAGCAGTTGTTGTAATAGTAGAAGTAGCAGTAGTATTAGTCGTACTAGTAGTAGTGACAGTAGTAGCAGAAGTAGAAGTAGTAGTAATAATAGTAGTAGTAGTAGGTGTAGTAGTAGTAGTAGCAGAGGTAATAGCGGTTGTAGCAGTAGTACTTGTATTAGCAGTAGTAGTAGAAGCAATAATAGTGGTTGTAGTAGTAGTAGCACAAGTAGTTGTACTAGTAATCATAGTAGTAGTAGTAGCTGGAGTAATAGTAGTAGTAGTTGTTGTTGTTGCCGTAGTAGTAGCAGTAGTAGTAGTAGAAGAAGTAGGGGCAACAATAGGAGAGGTAGTAGAAGTAGTAGTTTTATGGTAGTAGAGGTAGTAGCAGTGGTAGTAGTAGTAGTAGCAGCAGTAGTCGTAGTAGTCGTAGTAGTAGTATTAGCATTAGTAAGAGAAAATATGGTAGCACAAGTAGTAGTAGTGGTAGTGGTAGTAGGAGGAGGAGCAGCAGCATCAGCAGCAGTAGTAGTACTAGTTGTTATTGTTGTTGTTGTAGTAGAAGCAGTAGCATTTGCAATCGATATGGTAGTAGAAGCAGTAGTAGTAGGTGTAGTAGTAGTAGTAGCTGTAAGAGTAGTAGTAGTAGTTGTAGTAGTAGCAATTGTCGTATTACAAGCAGTTCTTGAAGTAGTTATCGTTGTAGTTTAGGCAGTAGAAGTGCCAATAGTTGTAGTTGTCGTAGTAGTAGTACATGATGTAGTAGTAGCAGTAGGAGTAGTTGTCCTACTAGTAGTTGTAGTAGCAGTGGTATTAGTGGCGGTTGTAGTAGTTGTAGTGGTAGTTGTAGTAGTAGTAGTAGTAGTGGTGGTTGGAATAGGGGTAGTAGTCCTAGTAGGAGTGGTAGAAGTAGTAGGGATCACAGTAGGAGCAATATTTGCTGTAGTAGTAGTAGTAGTTTAAGTAGTAGTAGTAACAACAGCAGGATGAGGAGGAGGAGTAGTAGTAGTAGAAGTAGCAGCAGCAGTAGTAGTAGCAGCAACATTTGTTGGAGTAGTAGTGGTAGTAGTATAAATCGTAGAGGTAGTAGTAGTAATAGGACTATTAGTAGTAGCAGTCGGAGTGGTATTTCTACTAGAAGTAGTAGTAGTAGTAGGAGCAGCAGTAGTTGTTGTTGTTGTAGTAGTAGCAACTATAGCAACAACAGTTGTAATATTAGTAGGAGTTGCAGTAGGAGTTGTAGTAGCTGCAGCAGTAGTAGTCGGAGAGAGTAGTAGTTGTAGTAGTAGTAGGAGTAGGAGTGGAAAAAGTAGCAGTAGTAGTAGTAGTGGAAGGAGTAGCAGTAGTACAAGTATTCACAGTAGTAGAAGTAGTAGCAGTGGTGGCTGGTATATTGTTTGTATAGTAGTAGTAGTAGTAGTAGAAGTAGTAGTAGTTGCAGCAGTAGTAGTAGAATCAGTAGTTGTTGTTGCAGTAGTATTAGTAGTAGGAGTGTTTGGAGTGGTTTGCTTAGTACGACTTGAAGTAGTAGTAGTAATAGTAGTAGGAGCAGTAGTAGTCGTTGCAATAGTCATAATTGTAGAAGTAGTAGCATTAGTAGTAGTAATAATAATAGTAGTAGTAATAAGAGTGTAGTAGTTGCAATAGTAGATAGAGTATTAGTCATGGAAGTCGTAGGATTATTTGCAGTAGTAGTAGTTAGTGGTTGTCGGAGTAGTAGTAGTAGTAGTAGTAGTATTAGTAGTTATGGTTGTATTAGTAGTAGCAGTAGTTGTTGTTGTTGTAGTAGTGGAAGTAATATTAGTAGTAGCAGAAGTAGTAGTATTAGTAGTAGTAATAATAGTAGTAGTAATTGGAGCAGTTGCAGTGCTAGAAGTAGTAGTTGAAGCACTAGTGTTGTACTAGTTGCAATAGTAGTAGCAGTATTAGTAGCAGCAGAAGTAGTAGTAGTAGTGGTGGTGGTGGTAGTAGTAG
>RXID01011431.1:34675-56128 GCA_005019695.1 Trichopus zeylanicus subsp. travancoricus
AGTAGTGGTAGTTGCAATAGGAGTACTAGTAGCAATAGTAGCAGTTGTTGTAGTAGTTGTAGTAGCAGTAGCAGCAGCTGTACTAGTAGTAGTATTAGTAGAAGTAGAAGTAGTAGTAATAGCAATAGTAGTAGTAGTGTATTAGTTGTAGTAGTTGTTGTAGTAGTAGTCATACTCGTAACAACAATAGTTGTAGTACCAGGAGTAGTAGCGGACGTAGTTGTTGTTGTTGTAGTCGTAGTAGTCGTAGTAGTAATAGTAACAGTAGTAGTAGTAGTAGTAGTAGTAGCAACAGCAATAGTAGTGGTAGCAATAGCAAAAATAGTAGCTGCAATAGGAGAAGTAGAAGTAGTAGTACATGTTGTAGAAGAAGTTGTAGTAGAAGCAGAAGGACTAGAAATAGTAGTGGTAGTGCTCGTTGTAGTATTAGTAGTAGATGTAGTAGTACTAGTAGTAGTAATAGTAGTAATTGCAAGAGGAGGGGGAGGAGGAGGAGTACTACTAGTAGTAGCAGTCGTAGTAGTAATAGTAGAAGTACAAGTAGTAAAAGTAGTTGTAGTAGCAGTAGAAGTTGTAGTATTGGTAGTAGTAGTATGGGTAGAAGTAGTAACAATAATATAGTATTTGTAGCAGTTGTAGTAGTAGTAGTAGTAGTAATAATAGCAGTGACAGTAGTAGTAGTAGAAGAAGAAGAGGTAGCAGTAGTAGTAGTAGTAGTAGTCATAGTAGCAGTAGCAGTAGCAACAGTAGTAGTAATAGTAGTAGCAACAGAAGTAGTAGTAGCAGCAGTAGTAGTAGTGGTAGTGGAAGTCTTAGTAGTAGTAGTAGTAGTTGCCGTATTGGAAGCAGCAACAATGTTAATTGCAGTAGTTGGAGCAGTAATAGTAGTCGTGATACAATTAGTAGTAGGATTTTTAATAGCAGTATCAGCCGTAGTGGCAGTATAAGTAGTAGTACTAGTAGTTGTATTACTAAGAGTAATAGTAGTAGCTATTGCAGTTCAGTAGTAGTTGTAATAGTCATATCAGAACGACTAGTAGTAGAAGTAGTTGTAGGAATAGTAGAAGTAGTAGTAGTGGTAGTTGTATTACCAGTAGTTGTAGCAGTAATAGGACTAGTAGTAGTAGTAGCAGTAGCAGTAGTGGACGTGGTAAGAGTAGTAGTCATGAGAGGAGTAGTTATAGCAGCAACATTAGTAGTAGTAGTATAGTAGTGTTAGTAGTAGTAATAGTACTAGTTATTGGAGTGGCAGTAGTTCAAGTAGTAGTGTAGTAATAGTTGTAGCAGTAGTAGCAGTAGGGGTAGTAGTAGTAGTAGTAGTACTAGTAGTAGTAGTAGTAGCAGTAGTAGTAGTTGTACTACTAGTAAAAGGACTAGTTGTGCCAATAGTAGTATGAGTAGCAGTAGCAGCAATAGTAGTCGTTGTAGTCGTCGTAGTAGTAGTAGTAGCAGTTCTTGTAGTAGAAGCAGCAGCAGCAGTGGTAGCAAAAGTAGAAGTAGCAATAATAATAGTAGTAGTAGAAGTAGAAGTAATTGTAGTAATAGTTGTTGTAGTAGTAGTAGTAGTGTAGTAATAATACTTATAGTCATAGTAGTAGAAGTCTTAGCAATAGTAGCCAAAGCAGCAGTAGTAATACGAGAAGTATTAGTAGTAGTCATTTTAGCAGTAGTAGAGGTAGTAGTAGAAGTAGTAGTAGTGGTGGTGGTGGTGGTGGTGGTAGTAGTAGTAGTAGTATCAGTACTAATAGTAGTAGTACTAGTAGTAGTAGTAGTAATATTAGTAGTAGATGTATTAGTAGTTGCGGTCGTAGTAGTAGTAGTAGTTGTAGGAAGAGTAGTAGTAGTAGTAGCAGTAGTAGTAGTTGTACTACTAGTAAAAGGACTAGTTGTGCCAATAGTAGTATGAGTAGCAGTAGCAGCAATAGTAGTCGTTGTAGTCGTCGTAGTAGTAGTAGTAGCAGTTCTTGTAGTAGAAGCAGCAGCAGCAGTGGTAGCAGAAGTAGAAGTAGCAATAATAATAGTAGTAGTAGAAGTAGAAGTAATTGTAGTAATAGTTGTTGTAGTAGTAGTAGTAGTAGTGTAGTAATAATACTTATAGTAATAGTAGTAGAAGTCTTAGCAATAGTAGCCAAAGCAGCAGTAGTAATACGAGAAGTATTTGTAGTAGTCATTTTAGCAGTAGTAGAGGTAGTAGTAGAAGTAGTAGTGGTGGTGGTGGTGGTGGTGGTGGTGGTAGTAGTAGTAGTATCCGTACTAATAGTAGTAGTACTAGTAGTAGAAGTAGTAATATTAGTAGTAGATGTATTAGTAGTTGCAGTCGTAGTAGTAGTAGTAGTTGTAGGAAGAGTAGTAGTAGTAGTAGCAGTTGTAGAGTAGTAGAAGTAGTAATATTACTGGTAGATGTAGTAGTAGTTGCAGTCGTAGTAGTAGTAGTAGTAGCTGTTGAAAGAGGAGTAGTAGTAGTAGCGGTTGTAGTATTAGAAGTAGTAGTAGTAGTAGTAGTCCCTTTAGTAGATGTACTAGTAGTACTAGTTGTTGTAGTTGTTGTAGTAGTAGTAGGAGGAGTAGTAGTTGTTGAAGTTGTTGTCCTATTAGTAGTTGTAGTAGTTATGGTATAAGTCGTAGTAGTCGTACTGGTAATAGTAGCAGTAGTAGTAGTAGTAGTTCTAGTAGTAGTATTAGAAGAAGTAGTAGTAGCTGTAGTAGAAACAAGACAAGTAGTAGTTGTTGTGGAGGTAGTAGTAGTAGTTGTTGTAGTGGAGTAGTAGTAGTAGTTGGAGTAGTTGTAGTCGCAGCAGCTGCAGCAGTAGTAGTAGTTGCATTTGTAGTGGTAGTAGTAGTTGTAGTAGTGGTGTCATTGTTGTAGCAATAGTAGCTTTGATAGGGGTAGTAGTAGCAGTGGTAATATCAATAGTTGTAGCAGTAGTAGTAGCAGCAGGAGCAGTAGTAGTACTTGTCATAATGGTGGCAATCGAGGTTGTAGTAGTTGTAGAAGTAGTAGTAGCAGTAGTAGTAGTAGCAGCAGCAACAGCAGTAGTAGTAGGAGGAGTTGTAGTAGTAGTAGCAATAGTAGTTGGTGTAGTGGTAGTAGAAGTCGCTAAAGTAGTATGAGTTGCTGTAGTTGCAGTAGTAACAGTAGTAGTAGTAGTACTAATAGTAGCATTAGTAGTAGTAATAGTAGTAGCAATTCTGGTAGTAGCAGTAGTAGTAGTTGTAATAGTAATAGTAGGGGTAGATTAGTAGTAATAGGAGTAGAAGTAGTAGTGGTTGTATTAGCAGCAATAGCAAGAGTCGTAGTAGTACTAGTTGTTGTAGTAGTAGTAGCTGTAGCAGTAGTAGTAATAGTAGTAAAAGTATAGTAGTGGCAGTAGTAGTAGTAGTAGTAGTAATAATAATAATAGTCATAGTAGTAGGAGTAACAGCCGCAGCAGCAGTAGTAGTGGTAGTAGTAATATTAGAAGTACTAGTAGTACTAGGAGTAGTTGTTGTAGTAGTAGTAGCAGCAGTAGCAGTAGTGATGGTAGGAGTAGTAGTATCAGAAGCAGCAGTAGCAGCAATAGTTGTTGTGTTAGTAGTAGTAGTAGTAGTAGTAGTGGTAGCAATTGCAGTTGAAGAAGTAGCATTTGTTGTAGTAGTAGTAGTAGTAGCATTAGTAGGAGTAGGTCTAGGAGTAGGGCTCGTAGTAGTAAGAGTAGTAGTAGGTTTAGCATTAGTAGTAGTAGCACTAGTAGTAGGAATAGGAGAAGGTGTAGTACTATTAGGAGTAGTTGTAGTAGCAGTAGTAGCAAAATTAGTAGTTGTAGTTGTAGCAATAGTATTAGTAGTTGTAGTGGTAGTAGGAATAGCAATAGTAATAATAGAAGTACAGGTTGTAGTAGTAGTAACAGCAATGGTAGGAGTAGTAGTATTAGTTGTTGTAGCAGTAGTAGTAGCAATAATAACAGTAGTAGTTGAAATAGCATGAGTTGTAGTATTAGTAGTAGTAGCAGCAAAAGTAGCAACAATAGTAATAATTGTAGTCGTAGTAGTGGCAGTCATATTAGTTGTAGTAGGAGAAGTAGTAGTAGTACTAGTAGAAGCAGTAGCAGCACTTGCAGTTGTATCAGTATGGGAAAAAATAGGTATAGTAGTATGAGAAGTAGGTATAGTAGTAGTAGTAGCGGTTGCAACAGCAATAGCAGCAGCAGCAGCCGTAGTAGTATTAGCTATAGCGGTAATAGTAGTAATAGTAGTAGTAGCTGCAGCAGCAGCAAAAGCAGTAGCAGAAGTAGTAGTAGTAGTTATAGTAGTAGTAGTAGAAGCAGTATTAGTAGCAATAGTAATAGTAGTAGTTGCATCATAATAGTAGTACAGCGATAGTAGTAGCAGTAGTAGTAGCAACAGTAGCAGTAGTAGTAATTGTAATAGTAGTTGTGCTAGTAATAATAGTAGTAGTAGTCGTAGTAGTAGTAGTTGCAGTAGTAGTAGTAGTAGTAGTTGTAGTCGTAATATAAGTTATAGTAGTAGCAATTATACGAGTAGTAGTAGCTGTAGTTGAAGTTGGAGAAGTAGTAATAGTATCTCTAGTAGCAGAAGTCGTAGCAGTAGCAGTACTCCTAGTAGTAGTAGTAATAGTAGCAACAGTAGTAGTAGTTGTAGTTGGAGCAATAGCGGCTATTAGTAGTAGTAGTAGTAGTAGTAATGGTAGTAGTAGTAGTAGTAGTAGTAGCAGTAGTAGCAGTAGTAATAGTCGTAGTAGTTGTTGTAGTAGAAGTAGAATTAGTAGCTGTAGTAGTGCTAGTAGTCGTAGTTGTGGTCATAGAAGTATCAGTAGTAGTAGTAGTAGTATTGATAACAATACTATTAGTTGCAGAAGTAGTATTAGTAGGAGTAACAATAGTAGTAGTGGTTGTAGTAGTAGTTGAAGTATTAGCAGTAGTAATAACAGTAGTAGTACAAATAGTAGTAGCAGCAGCAGTAGCAGGAGTAGTAGTAGTAGCAAGAGTGGTAGCAGAAGCACTAGTAGTAGCAGCAGTACCTATAGTAGCTGCAGTAGTAGCAGTAAAAGTTGAAGCAATAGTAGTAGTAGTAGTGGTAGCGGCAGTTGAAGCAATAGTAGCAGTGGCAGTACCAAGAGTAGTAGTTGCAGTAGTTGTAGCTGTGACAGTAGTAGTAGTAGTACTTGTTGTACTAGTAGTATTTGTTATAGTAGTAGTAGTTGTGGCAATAATGGTTGCAGTAATAGTAGTAGTTTAAGCAGTAGAAGTTGTACTAGTAGTAGTAGTAGCAAAAGTAGTCACAGTAGTAGTAGCAGGAGTAGTAGAAGTATTAGGAGTACTAGTATTATTAGTAGCAGTAGCAAGAGCAGTAGTAGTAGGAGCAGTAGTAGTTGTTGTAGTAGCAGTCACTATAGTAGTAATGGTAGTTGTAGTAGTAGTCATATTAGTAGCTATAGGAGCAACAACAATAATAGTAGTAGTATTGGCCGCAGTAGTAATAGTGGTAGTAGCAGTAATAGTAGTAGCAATAGGAGTAGTTATAGTAGTGACCATAGTAATAGTCGCAATTGCAGCAATAGCAACAGCAGTAGTAGTAGTCGTGGTACTAGAAGTAGTAGCAGTAGTAGTAGAAGTAGAACTAGTAGTAGTAATAGTACGAGTACTAGTTGTTATCGTTGTTGTAGTTGTTGTTGTAGTTGTAGTTGTAGTGGTAGTAGTAGTGGTAGTAGCTGGAGTAGAAGTAGGAATACGTGTTGGAGAATGAATACTAGATGGAGTAGTAGTACTTGTAGTAGTAGTAGTAGTAGTAATAGTAATTGTAGTTATTGTAGGAGTAACAGTAGCTGTAGTAGAGGTCATAGTAGTAGTAGTTGTTGTAGTAGTTTTAGTAGTAGTAGTAGTTGTTGTAGTAGTAGTAGTAATAGTAATAATAGTAGCAATGGCAGTGGTAGTAGTAGTCATAGTATTAGTAGTAGTAGTAGAAGCAGTCGTAGCAATATTAGTAGTAGTAGAAATATTGTAAGTGGTAGTAGGAGTATTACTCATAGTAGTAGTACTAGTAGTACTAGTAGTAATAGTATAGCAGTTGTAGTAGTAAAAATCATAGTAGTAGTAATTATAGATGAATTAGTTGGAGTAACAGTAGTAGGAGCAATAGTTAGAGTAGTATTAATAGCTCTAGCAACAGTAGTAGTGGTAGTGGTAGTAGTAGAAGTACTAGTAGCAGTAGTAGCTGTAGAAGTAGCAGTAGTAGTAGACCTAGTAGTTGTAGTAGTAGTGGTAGTAGTAGTTGCAGCAGTACTAGTAGCACTTGTCGTAGTAATAATAGTAGTAGTAGCAAAAGTAGTAGTAGTAGAAGCAGAAGTTGTAGTAGTAGTAGTAGTAGTAGTAGTGGTACCAGTAGTCATAGTAGTAGTGGTGGTACAAGTAGCAGTAGTAGCAATAGTAGCAGTAGCAGCAGTAGTAGTAGTAGCAGTAGCAGCAGTAGTAGTAGCAGCAGCAGTAGCAGTAGTCTTAGTTGTAGTAATAGTAGTAGTTGTGGGAGTAGTAGTAGTTGCTGTAGTAGTAGTTAAGGTAGTAGCAGTAGCAATAGTAGCAGTAGTTGTAGTTGTAATAGTAGCAATAGAAATAGTAGTTGTAGCAATCATTGTAGTAGCAGTAGCAAGAGTAGTAGTAATTGTTGTTGTTGTTGTTGTAGTCGGAGTAGTAGCAGTTGTAGTAGAGGTTGCAGTAGTAGCAGTCGTAGATGTAGTTGCCAAACTAGTAGTAGTAGTAGCAATAATAATAGTAAATGTTGTAGTAGTAGTAATACTAGTAGCTGCAGCAGTAGTTGTAGTGACAGAAGTAGAAATAGTAGTAACTATAGTAAGAGTAATAGTACTAGTAGCAGTAGTAGTAGTTATAGTTGTAGTAGTAGTAGTAGTAGGACTAGTAGAAGTAATAGTAGTAGTGGTTGGAGTAGTACTAGTGCTAGTAGTAGTTGTTGTAGTAGTAGTGTAGTAATAGTAGTCATACTTGTAGTTGTTGAAGTAGTAGTTATATTAGTAGTAGTAGTCATAGTAGTAGTAATAGTCCGAGTAGAATTAGTAATAGTAGCAGTAGTAGTAGTAGAGGTTGTAATAGTAGTTGTACTACTATTGCTACTAGTAGTAACAGAAGTAGCTGTGGTAGTAGTTGTACTAGTAGTAAAAGAAGCAGTTGTAGTAACAGTAGTAGTTGTACTAGCAGTAACAGCAACAACAGTGGTAGTTGTTGTAGTAGTAGTTGTTGTAGTCGTAGAAGTAGTAGCAGTAGTAGCAGAAGTAGAAGTAGTACTCGTAGAGGTAGTAGTAGTAGTAGTAGTCGTAGAAGTAGTAGTAGTAGTAGTAGTTGTAGAAGAAGTAGTAGTGGTAGTAGTAATAGTTGTAGTCATAGTAGTAGCAGTAGTTGTTGTAACTATAGTAGTACGAGTAGTTTTAGTAGTTTTAGTAGTAGTAGTAGTAGTAGTAGTAGTAGTAGAAGTAGTATTAGTTGCAATAGTAGTAGTAGCAGTAGTATTAGTAGTGGTAGTAGTAGTAGTAGTAGTGGCAATAGTAATAGTAGTAGTGGTAGTAGTCAAAGCAGTAGTATTAGTAGTAGATGCAGTAGTAGTAGTAGCAGTGATGGTAAGGGTATAATTAGTAGCTAGAGTAGTAGTAGTAGTTGTTGTTGTTATTGTTGTTGTTGCTGTACTATTCGAAGTAGTATTAGTTGTAGTAGTCGCTATAGTGGAGGTAGCCGTAGTGCCAGTAGTTGTGGTTGTTGTAGTAGCAGTAGGAGTAGTTGTCATACAATTAGTTGTAGTAGTAGTAGTAGTATTAGTAGTAGTAGTAGTAGTGTTCATAGTAGCAGTAGCAGTAGAAGTAGTTCTAGTAGTAGTATTGGTAATAGCAGCAGTAGTAGTAGTAGCAATAATATAAGTAGTAGTAGTTGTATTAGTAGTGTAGTGGTAGGGTAGTAGTAGTAGCAGTAGTTATAGATGTAGGAATAGTAGTAGTAGTTGTTGTTATGGTAGTAGAAGTAGTCGCAACAGTACTAGAAGTTGTAGTAGCAGTAGTAGTAGTTGCAGTAGTAGCAGTAGTATTTATTGTAGTAGTGATGTAGCTATAGTAGCAGTAATATTAGTCGTAGAGGAAGTAGTACTAGTGATAATAGCAGCAGTAGTAGCAGTAGTAGTAGCAACAGTAGTAGTTATTGTTGTTGTTGTCATAATGGTAGCAATAGAAGGAATAGTGGTTGTAGAAGTAGCAATAATAGTAGTAGTAGTAACAGTTGCAATTGTTATAGTAATAGTAGTAGTAATTATAAGAGTTGTGGTAGTAGAAGTTGGAGTAGTTGAAGGAGTAGCAGTCGAAGTACTTGTAGTAGCGATAGTATTAGTGGTGGTAGTAGTAGTAGTACTAAAAGTCGCAGTTGTATTTGTAATAGTAGTAGTTGTTGTAGTAGTTGCATCAACAGTAGTAGTAGTAATAGTAGGGGTAGTAGTAGTAGTTGGAGTAGTAGTGGGAGTAGAAGTAGTAGTTGTTGTATTAGGAGTAGTTGCATGAGTTGTAGTAGTAGTAGTTATTGTAACAGAAGTAGCAGTAGTGGTAGTAGAAATAGTAGTAATAGTAGAGTACTAGTAGTAACAGAAATAGCAGGTGAAGTAGTTGTAACAGAGTAGAGGTAGTAGTAATAGTAGTAGTGGTAGTAATAGTTGTAGTAGTAGTAGTAGTAGTAGTAGTAGTAGTAGTAGTAGTAGTAGTAGTAGTAGTAGTAGTAGTAGTAGTAGTAGTAGTAGTAGTAATAGTAGTATTAGTAATAGTTCTGGTAGTATGAGTAGCAGCAATAGCAGTAGTAGTTAGTAGTATTAGTAATAGTACTAGTAGTATGAGTAGCAGCAATAGCAGTAGTAGTAATAGTGGTAGTAGTTGTAGTAGAAGTACTGGTAGTACTGGTAGTAGTAGTTGTAGTAGTAGCAGTAGTAGTAGCAGTAGTGCTGGTGGTAGTAGTAGTAGTAATATCAGGAGTGGTAGTAGCAGCAATTGAAGTAGTAGTAGTAGGGGTAGTAGTAACATTAGGTGTCGTAGTAGTAGTAGTAATAGTAATAGTTGTTAGAGTAGTAGTAGTAATAGTAGTAGTTGTTGGTGTAGTAGTTGTGCTAGTAGTAGTAGTTTTAGTAGTAGTGTAGTTATAGCAACAGCAGCAATAATAGTGGTGGTGGTAGTAGTAATACTAGTAGTAGTAGTATTTATAGTAGTAGTAGCAGCAGTACTAGTGGTGGAAACAGTAGTACTAGTAGTAAAAGGGCTAGTTGTAGCAATAGTAGTAGCAGTAGTAGTAGCAGCAGTAATAGTCATAGTAGTAGCAGTAGTAGTAGTAGTAGTAGAAGTTGTTGTAGTAGTTGAAGTAGTATCAGTATTAGTCATGCTAGTAGTAGTGACAATAGTAGCGAAAGTAGAAGTAGCAGTAATAATAGTAGTAGTAGAAGTAGTTGTTATTGTTGTTGTAGTAGAAATAGTAGTAGTAGTAGTAGTAGCAGTAGTAGTAGTAGTAGTAGGTCTAGTAGTATTAGTAGTGGAAGTAATAGCGGTTGTAGCAGTGGTAGCGGTATTAGCAGTAGTAGCAGAAGCAGTAATAGTGGTCGTAGTAGCAGCAGCACAAGTAGTAGTACTAGTAGTCATAGTAGTAGTAGTAGCAGGAGTAGTAGGAGTAGTAGTAGTTGTTGTTGTTGTAGCTGTAGTAGTAGTAATAGTAGTAGTCATAGTCATAGAAGAAGTAGGAACTGCAATAGGAGAAGTAGTAGAAGTAGTAGTTTTATGGTGGTAGAGGTAGTAGTAACCATAGTAGTAGTAGGAGCAGCAGTAGTCGTAGTAGTGGTAGTAGTAGTATTAGTATTAGTAGTAGAAAATGTTGTAGTACCAGTAGTAGTAGTGGTAGTGGTAGCAGGAGTTGAAGCAGCAGCATCGGCCGCAACAGCAGTAGCAGCAGTAGCAGTAGCAGTGGTTGTTGTTGTAGTAGTAGAAGCAGTAGCATTTGTAGTAGATATGGTAGTAGATGCAGCAGCAGCAGCAGTAGTAGTAGTAGCAGTAGTAGTAGCAGTGGTAGTAGTAGTAGTAGTAGTAGTAGTAGTAGTAGCCGTAGGAGTAGCAGTAGTTGTAGTAGTAGCCATTGTAGTATTACAAGCAGTTCTGGTAGTAGTTGTCGCTATAGTTTAGGTAGTAGTAGTGCCAGTAGTTGTAGTTGTCGTAGTAGTAGTAAGAGTCGTAATTGTAGCAGTTGTGGTATTACTAGTGGTAGTAGTAGTTGTAGTAGTTGTTGTTCTTGTTGTTGGAGTAGAGGTAGTAGTGGTAGTAGGAGTTGGATAAGTAGTAGGGGTCACCGTAGGAGCAATAGTAGCTGTAGTAGTATTAGTAGTTTAAGTAGTAGTAGTATGAGTAGTAATTGTAGCAGTTGTGGTATTAGTAGTGGTAGTAGTAGTTGTTGTAGTAGTAGTTGTTGTGTTCGAGTAGGGGTAGTAGTGGTAGTTGGAGTTGGATAAGTAGTAGGGGTCACAGTAGGAGCAATAGTAGCTGTAGTAGTAGTAGTAGTTTAAGTAGTAATAGCAGCAGTTGTAGCAATAGTAGTAGAAGTAGCAGCAACATTAGTTGGAGTAATAGTGGTAGTAGTGGTAATGGGACTAGTAGTAGTAGCAGTTGGAGTGGTATTTGTACTAGAAATAGTAGCAATAGTTGGAGCAGCAGCAGTAGTTATTGTTGTTATTGTAGCAGCAGCTGTAGCAACAACAGTTGTAATATTAGTAGGAATTACAATAGGAGTTGTAGTAGCTATAGTTGTAGTAGTAGGAGAGTGTAGTAGTTGTAGCAGTAGTAGGTATAGGAGTAAAAAAAGTAGTAGTAGTAGTAATAGTAGAAGGAGTAGCAGTAGTGAAAGTATTCATAGTGGTAGAAGTAGCAGCAGTAGTAGAAGGAGTAGTAGTAATGGCAGGTATACTGTTTGTAATGTAGCAGTAGTAGCACTAGCAGTAGTAGTAGTAGAAGCAGTAGTTGTAGTTGCAGTAGTAATAGTAGTAGTAGGAGTGTTTGGAGTGGTTTTCTTAGTACGACTTGAAGTAGTAGCAGTTGCAGTAGTCGTAATTGTAGAAGTAGTAGCAATAGTAGTAGTAGTAGTAGTAATAAAAGTAGTAGTAATAGGAGTGTAGTAGTTGCAGTGGTAGCTTGAGTAGTAATAATGGAAGTCGTAGGAGTGTTAGCAGTAGTAGTAGTAAGTGGAGTAGTAGTAGTAGTAGTAATGGTAATTAAAGTTGTAGTACTAGTACCAGTAGCAACTATAGTTGTCGTAATAGTAGCTGTGGCAGTAGTTTCAGTAATAGTAGCTACAAAAGTATTAGAAGTAGTAGTAGCTGAAGTTGTTGTTGTAGTATTAGTTGTAGCAGCAGAAGTAGTAGTATGAGTAGCAATAGGAGCAGGAGTTGGTGTAGTATTAATAATAATAATAATAATAATAATAATAATAGTAGTAGTAGTAGCAGTTGCAGTAGTAATAATGGTAGTTGTAGTAGTAGGAGTAGGAGTCGTAGAATTGGTAGTAGTAGTCGTTGTCGGAGTAGTAGTGGTAGTAGTAGTAGTAATATTAGTAGTTGTGATAGTATTAGTAGTAGCCGTAGTAGTAGTTGTTGTAACAGTGGAAGTAATATTAGTAGTAGTAGTAGTAGTAATTGGAGCAATAGCGATGCTAGAAGTAGTAGTTGTAGCAGTAGTGTTGTACTAGTATCAATAGTAGTAGTAGTTGTTGTTGTTGTTGTAGCAGTGGAAGTAATATTAGTAGTAGTAGTAGTAGTAGTAGTAGCAGCAGCAGCAGCAGTAGTAAGAGTTGTAGTAATTGGAGCAGTAGCGGTGCTAGAAGTAGTAGTTGTAGCAGTAGTGTTGTACTAGTGACAATAGTAGTAGTAGTAGTAGTAGAAGTTGTTGTTGTAGGTTTAGGAGTATGAGTAGTACTAGTACAACTACTACTAGTAGTAGTAATTGGAGTTGAAGTTGTAGTAGTAGGGGTAGTAGTAGGTGTGGCAATTGAAGTCGTAGCAGTAATAGTAGAAGTTTTTGTAGTATTAGGAGCAACTGTAGTAGTAGTAGTTGCAGCAGTAGTAGTAGTAGCAGTAGTAGGAAAAGGAGCAGCAGCAGTAGTAGTAGTAATAGTATTAGCAGTAGTAGTGGTATAGGTAGTAGCAGTAGTAGGTGTTATTGTAGTTGTAGTAGTATTAATAGCAGTAGTAGTTATAGTAGTAGTAGCCATAGTAATAGTAGTAGTAACGGTAGTAGTAGTTGTATTAGTTGTAGTACTAGTTGTTGTTGTTGGAGTAGTAGGAGAAATAGGTATAGTAGTTGTAGTAGCGGCAGTAGTAACAGTAGTGGCAGCAGCTGCAGTAGTATTACTACTAGAAAAAGTAGCTGCTGCAATAGCAGTAGTAGTAGTAGCAGCAGCAGCTGTAGCAGCAGTTGTAGTAATAGCAGCAGCAGCTGTAGCAGATTAGTCATACGGCGATAGTAGTAGTAGTAGTATTTGTTGTAGTAGTAGTAGTGCAAGTAATAGTTGTAGCAGTAGTAGTCATAGTAGTTGTGGTAGTAGTAGTAGTTGTAGTTATAGAAGTCATAGTAGAACTTGTAGTTGTAGCAATAGTACCAGTAGTAGTAGCAATAGTAGTTGTTGGAAAAGTAGTAGTGGTAGCCGTAGTAGCAGAAGTATTAGCAGTAGTAGCTGTAGCAGCAGCAATAGAAGTACTAGTAGTTGTTCTAGTAATAGCCGCAGTGGTAGTAGTAGTAGTTGGAGCAATAGTGGCAGTATTAATAGTTGTAGTAGCAGTAGAAGTAGTAGTAGTGGTGGTGGTGGTAGTAGTAGTGGTAGTAGTAGTAGTGGCAAGAGAAGTAACAGTTGTTTCATAAGTAGTTGTAGTAGCAGTCGTAGTTTTAGTTGTAGAAATATTAGTAGTAGTAGTAGTAGTAGTAGTATTAATAGGAATACTAGTAGTTGCAGAAGTAGTATTTGTAGGAGTAATAGACGTTGTAATGACAGAAGTAGTAGTAGTAGTAGCAATAGTAATAATAGTAGTAGTAGTCGCAATAGTAGTTGTTGTAGTAGTAGTAGTAGTAGCAGTATTAGTAGTAGTTGTAATAGTAGTAGCACAAGTAGTAGTAGCTGCAGCAGTAGAAGTAGTAGTAGTTGTAGCAAGAGTAGTAATTGAAGCACTAGTAGTTGCAGCAGTAGGTATAGTCATTGCAGTAGTAGCAGTAGCATTTGAAACAATAGTAGTAGTAGTAGTAGTAGTAGTAGCAAGAGTAGTTATAGAAGCACTAGTAGTTGCAGTAGTAGTAGCATTTGAAGCAATAGTAGTAGCAGTAGTAGCAGTGGCAGTTGAAGCAATAGAAGCAATAGAAGTAAAAGAATAGTAGTTGTAGTAGTTGTAGTAGTGGTAGTAGCAGTAGTAGTAGTTGTTGTACTAGTAGTATTTGTTATAGTTGCAGCAGTTGTGGCAACTATAGTAGAAGTAATAGTAGTATCAAAAGTTGTAGTAGTAGCAGTAGTAGTAGTAGTAGAAGTAGTAGGAGTACTAGTATTATTATTAGCAGCAGCAGCAGCACGCGTAGTAGCAGTGGCAGTGGTAGTTGTTCTATTAGTAGTCGTAGTTGTAGTAATAGAATTAGTAGTAGTAGCCGTATTAGTCGCTATTGGAGCAACAATAGTTGTAGTAGCAGTAGTTGGAGTAGGATTACTAGTAGTAGTAGCAGCAGTAGTAGTATTAGTGGTAGTACTTCTAGTAGTAGTAGTAGTAGTAGTAGTAGTAGTAGAAGTAGAAGTAGTAGTAGCAGTAGGAGTAGTAGCAATTGTTGTAGTTGTGGTAGTAGTGGCAGTAGTAGGAGTAGTAGGAGGAATACATGTGGGAGAAGCAATGCTAGTTGGGGTAGTAGTAGTTGTAGTAGTAGTAGTAGTAGTGGTAATTGTAGTAGTAGTTGTTGTAGTAGGAGTAGCAGTAGCGATAGTAGAGGTCATAGTAGTAGTAATGGTAGTAGTAGGAGTAGTAGTTGTTGTTCTTGTTGTTGTTGTAGTAGTAGCAGTAATAATTGTAGCAGCATGATTAGTAGTTGTAGTAGTAGTGGTAGTAGTAGTCAAAGTAATAGTAGCTATAGCAGTAGTAGCAGTCGTAGTAATATTTGTAGTAGTAAAAGTAGTAGTGGAAGTAATAGTAGGAGTATTACCCATAGTAGTAGTAGCAATAACCGCAACAGTAGTATTATAGTAGTATTAGTAGTACTAGTAGTAGTAGTAGTAATATTAGTAGTAGTAGTAAAAGTCATAGTAGTAGTAATTATAGAAGTATTTGTTGGAGTGGCAGTAGTTATAGTAGTAGTAGTAGTAATAGCACTAGAAATAGTAGTAGTGGTAGTGATAGTAGTAGAACTACTAGTAGCAGTAGTAGTAGCAGTAGAAGTAGTTGCAGTAGTAGTAGAACTAGTAGTGGTAGTAGTAGTAGTAGCAGTAGTAGTAGTAGAAGTCGTAGAAGTTGTTGTAGTGTTAGTAGTAGTAGCAATAGTAGTAGCAATAGTCGCAATAGTTGTAGTAGTAGTAGTAGTTGTTGTTGTAGTTGTACTAGTTGTTGTAGTAGTACTAGTTGTAATAGTAGTAGTAGTAGAACAACTACTAGTAGGACGAGTACAAGTAGTAGTAGTGGCAGTAGTAGCAGTAGTAGGAGTATCAATGTGAGCAGCAGCAGAAGTAGTAGCAGTTGTTGCTCTAATAGTAGAAGTAGTAGTATTAGTTGGAGTAGTTGTAGCTATAGTAGCAGTAGTAGCTGTATTAGTTTTACTACGAGGAGGAGGAGTAGTAGTAGTAGTATCAACAGCAGTAGTTTCAGGAATAGTAGTTGTAGCAGTAGCCGTAGCAATAGGAGTTGGAGTAGTAGCAGAAGTCGTAGTATTAGTAGTAGTGGTAGTAGAAGTAGTAGTAGTAGCAATGGTAGTTGTAGTAGTAGTACTAGGACGAGTTGTAGATGTGGTAGTAATAGTTGTTGTGGTAGATAAGTAGTAGTAATAGTATTAGTATTAGTTGTATTAGAAGTAGTAGCAGTAGGAGTAGTTATAGTAATAGCAAAAGTAATAGTAGCAGGTGTAGTAGTAGTAGTAGTAGAAGTAATAGCAGAAGTCGTTGTAGTAGTAGTAGTAGTAGTATTAGCAGTTGGAGTAGTAGTAGCAGTAGTTGGATTAGTAGTAGTAGTAGTTGTAGAAGTAGTAATAGTAGCAGCAGTCTAGTAGGAGTAGTAGTAGCAGTAGCAATAGGAGTAGTTGCAGTAGTAGTAGTAGTAGTATAAGTAGTAGTAATTGTAGTTGTAATTGGAGTAGTAGCAGTGCTAGTAGAAGTAGTTGTAGTAGTATAGTAGTAGTATTAGCGGTAGTAGTAGTAGAAGTAGTAGTAGTAGCAGTAGCTATTGTAATACTTGAAGGTGTTGTAGTAGTAGCAATAGGAGTATTTGTTGTTGTTGTTGTAGTAGTAGTAATAATAGTAGTAGCAGTAGTAATAGCAGACGTAGTAGTATTAGTACTAGAAGTAGTAGATGTAGTAGGAGTAGTAGTATTTGTAGTAGAAGAAGAAGTAGTAGCAGCAGCAGTAGAAGTAGTGGTAGTAGTGGTGGTGCCCGTAGTAGTATTGGTAGTAAGAGCAATTGTAGTTATATTATTGGCAGTAGTAGTAGTAATAGTGGAAGTAGTCGTAGCAATAGCAGAAGTTGTAGTAGTTATTGTTGAAGTAGAAGACATGGTAGTAGTAGCAATAGTAGTAGTAGCAGGAGTAGTGGTAGTAGTAATAGTAGTTGGAGTAGTAGTTCTAGTAGAAGTAGCAGTAGTGGTAGTAGGAAGAGGTGGAGGAGGAGGAGGGAGGGAGCAGTACTTGTAGTAGCAGTAATAGTAGTTGTAATAGCAGCAATAGTACTAGACGTAGTAGTAGTGGTAGTAGCAGTTGATGTAGTAGTATTAGTAGTAGTAGTACGGGTAATAGCAGTAGTAGTTGTGGTAGTAGTTGTATTAGTAGTAGTGGGACTAGCGCTAGTAGTGGTAGTAGCAGTTGTAGCAATAGTAGTAGCAATTGTTGTAGTAGTTATAGAAGTAGAAGTAGTTGTAGTATTTGTAGTAGTAGTAGTGGTGGTAAGAGCAATTGTATTCATATTATTAGTTGTAATAGTAGTAATAGTGAAACTAGTAGTTGTAGCAGTAGCAGAAGTAGTAGTAGTTATTGTTGAAGTAGTAGACGTGGTAGTAGTAGCAACAGTAGTAGTAGTAGTAATAGTAGTCGAAGTAGTAGTTGTAGTAGAAGTAGCAGTAGCAGTAGTAGGAAGAGGAGGAGGAGGTGGGGGAAGGGAGCAGTACTAGTAGTAACAGTAATAGTAGTAGTAGCAGCAATAGTAGTAGACGTAGTAGTAGTTGTAGTAGTAGTGGTAGTAGCAGTTGTTGTAGTAGTTGTAGAAATAGCAGTAGTTGCGGTAGTCACAGTAGTTGTGGTAGTAGTAGTCGTTGGAGTAGTAGTATTAGTTGGTGAAGTTGAAGTAATAGTAGTATTTGTACTGGCAGCAGAAACAATAGTCGCAGTAGTAGTTGTTGTAGTAGTATTAGCAGTCTCAGTAGTAGTAGTTGTAGTAGTACTAGAAACAGCAGCAACAACATTACTAGTAGTTGTTATAGTAGTACCAGTAGTTATAGCAATAATAGTAGTAGTAGTAGTAGTAGCAGTTGTAGTAGCAGTAGCAGCCGCAGTAGTTTTAGTTATTGCATTTGAAGTAGTACTAGCAATTGTTGCTGTAGTAGTTGTAGTAGTAGTTGCTTACCAGTTACCGAAGTAGTAGTAGTCCTAACCGAAGTAGTAGTAGCGGAAGTATTAGTAGTAATAGTAGACGTAGTAGCAGTGGCTGTAGTAGTAGTAGCAGTAGTAGTAGCTATAGGACTAGTAGTGGCAATAGCAGTAGCAGTAGCAATAACAACAATAGTAGGTGTAGTAGCAGTAGCAGTAGTAGTTGCATTGTAGAAGCAGTAGTAGTAGTAGTAGTAATAATAGTAGTAGTAGTAGAAGTAGTAGTGGTAGGAGTAGTATTAGTAGTTGGTAGTAGTAGGAGTAATAGGAGTAGTAAGAATATAATAGTAGTAGGAGTAGTAGTAGTAGTAGTAGTAGTAGTAAGTATAATAATAATAATAATAATAATAGTATATAGTTGTTGTAGTAGTAGTAGTGCTAATAGTAGTAGTTGTAGTAGAAGTGTAGTAATAGAAGCAGCAGCAGTAGTAGTTGAGGTAGTAGTAGTAATAGTAGTAGCCGTGGTAGAAGTAGTAATAGCAGTGGTGGTAGTAGTAGTAGTAGTTGCAGAAGTAGTAGTAGTAGTAGCAGTAGCAGTAGCAATTATTGTAGTAGTAGTAGTAGTTTTTAGTATTTGGAGTGGTAGTATTAGTGCGACTAGTATTTGTAGTGGTAATAGTTGTAGGAGCAGTAGTAGCAATTGCAATAGTCGTAATAGTAGTAGTAGTAGTAGTTGTTGTTGTTCTTGTTGTTGTAGTAGCAGGTGTGTAGAAGTTGTAGTAGTTGATGGATTAGTAGTGGTATAAGTCCTAGGAGCGTATGGACTAGTAGTAGCAGTAGAAAAAGTAGTAGTAGTGCTAGCAGTAGTTGCAGTAATAGTTGTGGTAATAGGAGTTGCAGTGGCAGTACCAATAGCAACAGTATTAATAGTACAAGTAGCACTAGCGCTAGTTTCAGTAATTGTACCAGCAGTAGTAGTAGAAGTAGTAGTAGCAGTAGTTGTAGCAGTAGAAGTAGTAGTAGGAGTAGCCGTAGGAGCAGGAGTTAGAGTAGTCTTGGCAGTAGTAGTTGCAGTGTTAGTAACAATAGTAGTAGTAGCAGTGGTAGTAGTATTAGAAGTAGAAGTAGTAGTTTTCGTAGTAGTAGTAGTAGTAGTAGTAGCAGTGGTAGTAGTAGGAGCAGCAGCAGCAGCAGAAGTGGCAGTAGAGGTAGTAGCCATAATAGTAGTTGTAGTAGTAGTAGCAGCTGTCTGAATAGTAGTTATAGTAATAGCAGCAACAACAGTAGCAGTAGTAGAAGTCTCAATAGCGATAGAAGTAGTAGTGCCAGTAGAAGTAATAGTAGCAATCGTAGTAGTTGTATGAGTAGTAGTAGCAGTCGGAGAAGCAATATCAGCCGCAGGGGCCTATTTGTTGCAGTATAAGTAGTTATACTATTTGTTGTAGTACTAGTAGAAATAGTAGTAGCTATTGTTGTTGCAATATTAGTTGTGGTAGTCAAAGCAGAAGTAGTAGTAGTAATAGTAGCAGTAGTAGTTGTTGCTATTGTAGTAGCAGTTGTAGTAGTAGTAATTGGACTAGCAGTAGCAGTAGAAGTAGTCGTGGTAGGCGTAGTTGTAGTTAGTGGTAGTAGTAGTAGTAGTAATAGTAGTAGTAGTGCTAGTTATAATCGTTGTAATAGTAGTGTAGTAATAGTAGCAGTAGTTGTAGAACTAGAGGTAGTAGTAGTAGTACTACTACTACTATTAGTGGTAGCAATTGTACAAGTAGTAAAAGGACGGGTTGTAGCAATTGTAGTCGTAGTAACAGTACCAACAGTAGTAGTAGTCGTAGTCGTCGTAGTAGTAGTAGTAGCAGTTGTTGTAGTAGTAGAAGTAGCAGCAATAGTAGCAGAAGTAGATGAAGTAGTAGTAGTAGTAGTCGTAGTCGTAGTGGTAGTAGAAATCATTGTAGTCGTAGTAGTAGCAGTAGTAGCAGTAATAGTAGTAGTAATAGTAGTAGTAGCAGTAGTTTCTAGCATAATGTTAGCAATAGAAGGTGTAGCAGTTGTAGAACTAGCAGTGGCAGTAGTAGTAGCAACTGCAGCAGCTGCAATAGGAGTAGTTGTTGTTGTAGTAGTAATAGCACTAGTAGTATTAGTCAGAGTAGTTGTAGGAGCAGCTGTAGAAGTAGTTGTAGTATCAGTAGTAATAGTAGTAGTTGTTGTAGTTGTAGTATATATAGTAGCAATAGTAGTAGTAATAGTAATAGTAGTTGTACTACTAGTAGCAGCAGCAGCAGCAGTAGTAATGGTAGGGGTCGTAGTACTAGTAGTAGGAGTAGTAGTGGGAGTAGAAGTAGTAGTGGTTGTATTAGGAGTAGTAGTTGGAGTCATAGTAGAAGTAGTAGTTGTAACAGAAGCAACAGTGCTAGAAGTAGTAATAGCAGTAATAGTAGAGTAGTGGTTGTAAGAGAAGTAGTAAGTGTAGCAGTTGTAACAGTAGTTGTGGTAGTAGTAGTAGTAGCAGTAGTAGTTGTTGTAGTAGTAGTAATAATAATAGTAGTAGTAGTAGTAATAGTCGTAGTAGTTTTAGTAGCAGCAGCTGCAGAAGTATTAGTAGTGTTAGTATTAGTAATAGTAGAAGTGGTAGTAGTAGTTGTTGTTGTTTTTGTAGTAGTAGCAGCAGCTGTAGCAGTAGTGCTGGTAGTAGTAGTTGTATCAGAAGTAGTAGTAATAGTAGTTGAAGTGGTAGCAGTAGTAGGTTTAGGAATTGGAGAAGTAGTAGCAGTAGTAGTAGTAGATGTAGCAATAGAAGTACTAGCAATAGTAGCTGTAATAGTAGAAGCTGTCGTAGTATTAGGAGGAGGAGCAATAGTAGTAGTAGCAGTTGTTGTTGCAGCAGTAGCAGCAAAAGCAGCAGCAACAATAGTAATAGTTTTAGCAGTAGTAGTGTTAGTAGTAGTAGTAGCAGTAGTACTTGTTGTAGTTGTAGTAGTAGCTGTAGTAGTAGTAGCCCTAGTAATAGTAGTATTAGTAGTAGTAGTAGTTGTAGTTGTTGGAGTAGTTGGAGAAGTAGGTATAGTAGTAGTAGTAGCGGTAGCAGACACAGTAGCGGCAGCAGCAGCTGCAGTAGCATTAGCAGTAGCGGTAATAGTAGTAGTATTAGTAGTATTAGTAGTGGTTGTAGTAGTAGTAGTAGAAGAAGTACTAGTAGTAGAAGTGACGGTAGTCAAAGTAGTAGCTATGGCAGCAGCAGCAACAGTAGTAGCACCTGCAAAAGTAGTAGTAGTAGTAGTAGTACTAGCAGCAATATTAGTAGCAATAGTAATAGCAGTAGTAGCTGCAGTAGAGCAGTAGTGGAGCGATAGTTGTAGAAGTAGCAATAGTAGTAGTAGCAGCAGTAGTAGTAGTAGTGCAAGTAATAGTAGTAGTAGTTGTGGTAGTAGTAGTAGTAGTTGTTCTAGTGATCGTAGTAGAAGTTGTAGCAGTAGCAACAGTACCAGTAGTAGAAGCTATAGTAGTAGTAGTAGTAGCTGTTGGCGAAGTAGTTGCAGTAATCGTAGTGGCAAAAGTGGTAGCTGTAGTAGTAGTAATAGCAGCAGCAGTTGCAATAATAGTAGTAGTTGTAGTGAGAGTAGTAGCAGTGGTAGTAGTTGTAGTTGGAGCAATAGCGGCACGATTAGTAGCAGTAGTAGTAGTAGTAGTAGTAGTAGCAGTAGTAGTGGTAGTATTAGTAGTAGCAGAAGTAGCAGAAGTGACAGAAGTAGTGGTAGTAGCAGTTGTAGTTGTGGTTGTAGTAGTAGTATTGATAGTAATACTATTAGTTGCATAATTAGTATTAGTAGGAGTAACAACTATTGTAGTGACAGAAGTAGTAGTAGGAGTAGCAATAGTACTCTTCATCATAGTAGTAGCAATAGCAGTAATAGTAGTAGTGGTAGTCGTAGTAGTAGTTGTAACTGCAGTAGTGCAAGTAGTAGTAGCAGCAGCAGCAGCAACAGCAGTAGTAGTAGTTGCAAGAGCAGTAATAAAAGCACTTGTAGCAGCCATAGTGGCTATAGTAATTGCAGTAGTTGCAGTAGCAATTGAAGCAACAGTAGTAGTAGTAGCAGCTGAAGCTGTAGTAGTACCAATACAAAGAGTACTAGCTGTAGCAGTTGTTGTACTGGTAGTAGCAAAAGTAGTTGTTGTTGTACAAGTAGTACTTGTTCTTGTTGCAGCAGTTGTGGCAATAGTAGTAGCAAATGTAGTAGAAGTAGTACTACTACTAGTAGTAGTAAAAGTGGTCAAAGTAGTAGTAGCAGTAGTTGTAGTTGCAGTAGTAGTAGTAGAAGTAGGAGTAGTAGTATTATTAGCAGCAACAACAGCAGCAATAGTAGCAGCAACAGCTGTACTAGTAGTTGTAATAGCAGTCGTTGTAGTACTAATAGAAGTAGTAGTAGTATCTGTATTAGAAGAAGCAGGAGCAACCGTAGTAGTAGTGGTGGTGGCCACATTAGCAGCATTAATAGTAGTAGGAGTAAAAGTAGTAGCCACATTAGCAATTTGAGTCGTACTAGTAGTTGTTGCAGTAGTAATAGTCACAATAGTAGCAGCAGCAACAGCAATAGTAGTAATCGCAGAACTAGTAGTACCAGCAGTAGTAGTGGTAGCAATAGCAGTAGTAGTACTA
>RXID01011432.1:0-22716 GCA_005019695.1 Trichopus zeylanicus subsp. travancoricus
CTACTACTACTACAAAAAGAACTAGTACTTCTATTATTGCAACTTCTGCTATTACTACAACTGCTACTACTATTACTACTACTACTACTCTTAGTTGAACTGCAATAATAACAACAAAAATAACTATTACTACAGCTGCTACTCTACTTGTAGTACTACGACAACTACCACAGGCGCGAACGGACTACGGCAATGCTACTACTATGAGGTACTTCTACTCACCGACGGCCTACTATATACTACTACTACTACTATCCGACTACTAGCACTACTACTGGCGAGCACTACGGCCGCATAGTACTACTACAAGTAACTACTCTGCTGCTTGCTGCTACCAGCTACTGAACTTACCCCACAATATACTGCTCCACTACTATTCTAACACAACTATCACAACGACTACTACTATTACTACTACTACTACTAAAAGACTACAAACAACGTACAACTAGACTAACTAGTGCAATTGCTATTTGCTGCTGCTAACTACAATAATGACTGTTGTTGCAAAACCACGTATACTAAATACCACAACGACTACGGCTACACAACTGGTTACTACTACCTAACTACTACCACTACTATACGACTACGAATGAACTATAAATAATTAATTGTAGTAGCAAAGTTTGCAACTACCTAGAATATACTAGTACTAGTACTACTACTACTACTACTACTACTACTACTACTACTACTACTACTACTACTACTACTACTACTACTTCGACTAATGCTGCTGCTACTACTACAACAACAATTACTACTAGTACTACGGCTACTACTACTATTGCTGCTGCTACTGCTGCTACTATTACTGCTGCTACACACAAAACAACTGAGACTACTACAACAACAACAACTGCTACTACGACTACTGTTGTTGCTCCTGTTGCTGCTAGTACTAGTACTGCTGGTACTTATACTACTACCCCTACGGCTACTACTACTACTACCCCTACGGCTACTACTACTTATACTACTATTTCTACTCCATCTATTACTACTATTACTATTACCACTACTACTGCTACTACAACTACTACCACTGCTACAGCTACAACTAGTACTGCAACAACTCTTATTTATACTGCAACTTCTACCTCTACTACAACTACAACAACAACAATAACAACTACTACTACTAGTACAACTACTACAACAACTAACAGTACTCCTACTACTCCTAATACTTATACTTCTACGACTACTGCTACTACTATTCCTTCTACTACTACTACTGTAGCTACTACTACTACACCTACTGTAGTTGCTTCTACTATTACTGCTACTACAATAACAACAACTACTACTACAACAACTACCACTAGCACTGATACTATTGCTCAACTACTACTCATACTACTTCTACAACTACTACAATAACTACTACTAATCTACAACTACTGCTACTACTACTGCTACTCTGCTACGACTGCTACAACTTCTACTAATACCACTACTAGTACTTCTACTACTACTGCTACTACTTCTACAAGTACTTCTCCTACTACTACTACTGTTACTACTACTACTACCACTACTACTACAGCTGCCACTAATACTGCGACTCATACAAATATTACTTCTTCTGCTATTAATACTTTTGCTATGACTACTGCGACTGCTACTGCTGCTACTAGTACTATTACTACTACTACTACTCCTACTACTACCGCTACTATTACTACTTTTACTACTACTACGACTACTACTACTTTTGCTACTACTACTTTTACAACTACTTTTGCTAGTGCTACAACTACTACTTCTACTACTATTGCTACAGCTGTAACTACTATTGCTACTGTTACTACAGCTGCAATTACTACTACTGCTACTACTGCTACTATAACTACTATTACTACCATGACTACTACTACTACTTTTATTGCTTATTCTGCTACTACTACTCCTCCTCCTATGACTACTACTACAACTAAAACAATTTCTCCTACTACTACTACAGCTAATGCTACTATTGCTATTACTGCTATTAGTACTACTGCTATTATTGCAACTACTCCTACTATGACCACAACAACTGCTATTACTACAACTATTGCTGTGACTGCTACAACTGCTGCTTCTCCTACTACTGCTACTACTACTACAACTACTACAACTACTACTACCTCTACTACTACTGCTGCTGCTACTACTACTACTGCTACGACTCATGCTACTACAAGTACTGCGGCTGCAACTACTCAACATCTCATACTATGACTGCTATTGCTAATTAAACTACTACTGCTGTTGTTGCTACTACAACTACTACTACTACTAGAATTACAATTATTAATACTACTACGACTACTACCGTAACTGCTGCTGCTAGTCCTTCAACTACTACTACTACAAAAATACCTACTACTAAAACACCTACTACTGCTGCTACCAATGTTGCTGCTACTACTACTACTACAACAACTACTGCTCCTACCGCATCTACTGCAACAACTAGCACTGCCACAACAACAACAACAACAACAACAACAACTACTACTTATGTTACAACAACTACTACTACGATTACTACTACTACAATTACTGCTACTGCTACTACTACTACTGCAGCTACGGTTGCTACTACTACTACTATAGCTACCACTGCTACTACTAATGTCGCTGCTAGTACAATAACTACTACAACCACAATGACAACAACAACAACTACTACTACTAATACTGCAACTATTACTACAACTGTTGTTACTAATGCAACTACTACTCCTCCTGCTACGGCTGCTACTACTTCTGCTAGTACTACTACTGCTGCTGCTACTACTAGTACTACTATGACAACTCCTACTACTACTACGACTACTACTTCTACTGCTACTACTACTGCTACTATTACTACCACCAGTACTACTGCTACTAGTACAACTACTACTACTTACACTAGTGCTACTACTAATATTATTGCTACTACTACTACTACTACTACTACTACTACTACCACTGCCACTAATACTATTGCAGCTACGACAACTACTACTGCAACTACTATTACTATTCCTACTACTACTACTAGTACTACTACTACTACTATTATTACAACAACGACAGCTACTACAACAATAACTACTACTACGACTACGACCACCACAATGACAACTACTACTAGTACTACTACTAATACTACTGCAGCTACGGCTATTACTTCTATGACTACTACTGCTACTCCTACTACTACTACCACTACTACTCCTACTCCTACTCCTACTCCAACTCCTGCTGCTACTACTACGACTGCCACAACACCTACTACTGATTTCACGATGACTTCTACAACTGTTACTACTACTGCTACTCATACAGCAACTGCTACTAGTACTACAACTACTACCCCTACTACTACCACAATAACTACTACTACTGTTACTACAACTACTTCTACTACTAGTACATCTACAACAACTACTACTCCTTCTACTACTACTAATATTCCTGCTCCTACTCCTAATACTACTATTACTACTCCTGCTACTACTATTCCAACTCCAACTACTACTACTACAACTACTACAACTATGATTTTTGCTACTAGTACTGCTGCCACTCCTAATACTATAACTACTACTACTACTACTCCTACTCCAACTCGTACTGCTATTACTGCTATTACTACTACTACTAATACTACTACAACTACTACTACAACTACTAATACTAATTTTGTTGCTACTGCTGCTACTACAATAACTGCTACTACTACTACCATTACTAGTATGACTCCAACAACTACTACTAATACTATTGCTATTACTACTACAACTACTAATACTAATATTACTACTACTGCTACTCCTACTACTACTACTACACCTATTACTACTGTTACTACTACTTCTGCAATTGCAACTACAACTACTACTCATACAGAAATTGCTACTGCAACTAGCACTACTAGTCCTACTACCACTACAACAACAACAACAACTACTACTACTACTATTGCAGTTGCTGCTACTACTACTACTTATATTAGTTGTACAATAGTTACTACTACTCCTCCTACTACTGCTACTACTACTACCTCTACTACTGCTACTATTCCTTCTCCATAGCTACTACTACTACTACTCCCACTACTAATGCTACTACGGCTACTACTACTCCTACTCGAACTCCCATTGCCACTACTACTACTACTACTACCACCCCTACCCAAACAACTACCACTCGAACTACTACTACTACTACTACTACTACTACTACTCCTACTCCAAATAGTACTACTACTACTACGACTACTACTATGACTACTACTACTTTTATGACTAGTACTTCTATCACTACTACTATTACTATAACTACTAATACTACTATTACTTCAAATACAACTATTACTGTTACTACTTATACTACTACCACTACTGCTATTGCTACTACCCTTACCACTATTACAACTACTACTACTACTACGACCTCTTCTACTATTGCTACTCCTACTAGTACTAATGCTGCTTAAGCTACAACCACTACTAGCACTATTACAAATACTACTACGACTATCACTACTACTGGCACTTCTGCTATAACTATTATTACTACTAATACTACTGCTAGTAAAATAACTTCTGCTGTTACTACTACAAGTACTCCTTCAACCACAACTACTACTACTAAAGCAACTACTAGTATGGCTACTACTGCTATTGCTACTGCTACTCTTACTATAACAACAACTACTACTCATGCTACTACAACTACTACAACTACTACTATAATAACTTCTACTACTAGTACTACAACTACTACAATCACTCCTTCTAATACTAGTACAACTACTACAATTATTGCTACTACTACTACTACTGATTTTACTTCGTAAAGTACTACTACTACATCTACCACCACCACTACTTCTACTGCCACCTCTAGTACTTCTTCTATAATTCCTACTACTGCTACTACTATAACTACTATTAAAGCTCCAATGCTACCGCTACAACTGCTGCTAATACTACTGCTGCTGCTTCTACTACTACTACCACTACTACTAATACTATTCCTACTGCTACTGCTCCTACTGCTTCTACCGCTACTACTTCTACTACAGCAACTACTACTACTACTACCGCTACTACTACGACTACTAATACTACTACAGTCCTGACTCCTACAGATACTAATAATATTACAATTGCTACTACTACTATCACAAAAATGACTGCTACTACTACCACCAAAACAACAACAACAACTGCTGCTGCTGCTACTACTACTTCTCGTTTCTACTACTACTACTAATACTACTATAATTACTACAACTGCTACTACTACTACTACTACTGCTGCTAGTACTACTACCACTATTACTTCTCCTAATACCACCACAACTACTACTGCTACCACTGCTACTATTGCTATCACTACTACTGCGGCTGCTGCTGCTACTACCGCTACTACAATTACTACTACTACTACTAGTACTACTACTTTGACCTCTCAAACTACTACTACTTCTACTACTAATACTACTACTAGTACTACTAATGCTTTTACTTTTGCTACTCTTACTTCTATTACAACAACTATTATGATGGCAATCATTGCTACAACTACTACCACTACAACTACTGCCACTGCTAGGAAACTATTGCTACTACCACCAATCCAACTACTACTACTACCACTATTTTTGCACTACTGCTACTTCTGCTACGGTTTCTACAACTACTACAACAACAACTACTACAACTACTGCTACTACTGCTCCTACTACTAACAACACAACTACTGCAACTACTATAATAAATATGGCTACTACTGCTACTACTACTACAGCTACTTTTACTACTGCTGCTCCAATAATTACTACTACAACTACCATGGCTGCTAATAGCACGACAGCTAATACTGCTACCACTGCTACAACTACTACGATTATTACTACTACTATACTACTACTACCACAACTACTACTCCTACGACTACTACTCCTACGATTACTACTATTGTTACTACTACCACTACTACAACAACAGCTACTGCTACTACTTCTGCTACAACTACTTCTGCTACTATTGCTACTCAACTTTTCCTATTACTACAACTACTGCAACTACTTTTTCCACTACTACTACTTCTATTGTTGCTGCTACGTTAGGTAATACTACCACTACTCCTACTATTGCTACAAATACTGCATCTACTACTGCTAAAATTTCTACAATTGCCACTACAGCTACTTCTACGATGACTGCTAATGCTACTGCTCCAACTACTACTAGTAATGTTCCTACTACTATTATTACTACAGCTACTATCGCTACTACCGCTGCTACTATCACTACTGATAAAATAACTTCTACCATGACTACTATTGCAACTACTACTACTACTACTACTACTACCACCACCACTACTGCTACCGCTACCGCTAATACTACTATAGCTACTGCTACTATTGCTACTACTGCTATTACTACTACTACTACTACTACTGCTACTACATTAACTACTACTACTCAAATAACTAATCCAACAATAACTACTACTACTATTACAACAACAACAACAACAACTACAGCTACTTGTACTACTATTATTATGACTACTTCTCCTACGACAACTACTGCTACTACTGCTACTACTTCTATTAGTAATACTACTTCTCCTATAGCTTCTACTGCTTCGCCTACTACCACTACTACTGCCATAACTACAAATGCTACAACTACTGCTATAGCTACTACTGCCACTAAAACTACTACTATTACAACTACTACAGCTACCACTAATAGTGCTACTGCTACGACTATTGTAATTACTACTACTACTACTACTACTACTACTACTACTACGATTACTACTACTACCACAAAACTACTACTACTACTATTACTACTACTGCTACTCCTTTCTGCTGCTACTACTTCTAATATAATTACTAGTACTGCTTCTACTACTACTAGTACAACTACCAATATTACTTCTCCTAATACCACTGCTACTACTATTGCTACTGCTACTGCTGCTACAATTACTAGTATTATGATTACTAATACTACTACTAGTACTACTACTTTGACCTCTCAAACTACTACTACTTCTTCTACTACTACATCTACTTTTGCTATGACCACTACTACTTCTACTACTAATACTACTACTAGTACGACTGATGCTTTTACTCCTGCTACTATTACTTCTATTATTACAACTACTATGAATGCTATTATTGCTCAGACTGCTACCACTACAACTACCAACACTGCTAGGAGAACTACTATTACTACCATTGCAACTGCTGCAATTATTATTTTTGCTACTAGTGCTACTTCTACTACTGTTGCTACAACTACTACAACTACTTCTACTGTTGCTGCTACTACTAATAACACTACTACTGCAACTACTACAATAACTATGGCTACTACTGCTACGACTACTACAGCTGCTTTTGCTACTGTTGCTCCAATAATTACTACTACAACTACTACAACTACTAATAGCATGACAGCTAATATTGCTACTACTGCTGCAACTACTACTATTATTACTACTACTATACTACTACTACTTCTACTACTACTCCTACTGCTACTATTATTGCTACTATTACCACTACTACAACAACAACAACTGCTACTACTTCTGTAACTTCTGAGACTCTACTTCTTCTACTACTACAACTACTTCTGCCACAACTACTACTTCTACTACTGTAGCTACGTTAGGTACTGCTACCACAACTCCTACTATTGCTACAAATACTGCAGCTCCAACTTCTACAATTACTAAAATTGCTACTACAACTACTTCTGTGATGAATGCTGATGCTACTGCAGCTACTACTGCTAGTAATGTTCCTACTACTAGTACTACTACTATCATTACTCCAGCTACTACCGCTACTACCGCTACTACTAACACTATTAATAAAATAACTTCCACTATGACTACTACTTCAACTGCTGTTGCTGCTGCTACTACTACTACTACTACTACAGTTGCTTCTGCTGCTAACGATAATACTGCTTCTATTGCTACTACTGCTACTACTACTACTACTACTACTGCTGCTGCTACTACAACAGCTACTACTATTAAAATAACTAATCCAAGTACAACTACTATTACTATTATAACAACAACAACTACTACTACTGCTACTTGTACTGCTGTTATTATGACTACTTCTCTTACTACTACTATTGCTACTACTACAACTACTACTACTTTTACTACCATTACTACTGCTATTGCTACTACTACTTCTATTACGAATACTACTTCTCCTAATACTACTACTATTGCTACTACTACAGCTTCTCCTACTACTTCAACTGCTTTGCCTACTACCACTACTACGTCCATAACTACAAGTGCTACAACTACTGCTATAGCTACTACTACCACTAATACTACTACTATTACTGCTACTACAGCTACTACTACTGCTTCAACTGTTACTAGTACGACTGCTACCAATAATGCTACTACTACTACTACTACTTTTACCACTGTTGCTACCGCAATGGCCGCTACTTCTGCTTCTGCTACTACTACCACTACAGCTACTACAACTTCTTCTACTATCACAATTCCTATCCCTACTATAACTACAACTACTACTACTATTACTCCCACTACTTTTTCTGCAACCCTTACTACTTCTACTCTTACTACTACTACTACTACTATTGCTACTACTAACACTACTAGTACAGCAACTTCTACTATTACTACTTCTGCAAGTGCTACAACTACTATTACTACTGCTGCTACTGCTACTGCTACTGTTTCTACAACTGCTACTACTACAAATATTGCTTCTGCTACTACGACTTCTACTGCTACTTATGCTACTACTAATACTGCTACTGCTACGACTACTATAACAACTACTACAACTACTACTACTACAAATACTACTGCTACTACTACCACCAAAACTACTACAACAACAACAACTACTACTGCTACTCCTTTTACTACTACTACTACTACTACTATAATTACTACTACGATTGCTACTACTGCTAGTACTACTACCACTATTACTTCTCCAAATACCACTACTACTACTACCGCTTTCACTACTACTACTACTACTGCTACTACTGCTACCATTGCTATCACTACTACTGTTGTTACTACTGCTACTACTACTACAAGTACTCCTACTTAGACATCTCCAACTATTACTACTTCTTCTACTACTACAACGGCTTTTGCTAAGACAACTACAACTTCTACTACTTATACTACTACTAGTACTACTAATGCTTTTACTTCAGCTGCTATTACTTCTATGATTACAACTACTATGACTGCTATTATTGCTACGACTGCTACCACTACAACTACCGCCACTGCTAGGACAACAACTACTCTACCATTGCATCTACTACTATTACTATTTTTGCTACTATTGCTACTTCTGCTACTGTTGCCACAACTATCACAACAACAACTACTACAACTACTTCTACTGCTGGTACTATTACTAATAACACTACTTCTGCAACTACTACAATAACTCTGGCTACTACTGCTACTACTACTATGACTACTATAGTTACTTTCGCTACTGCTTCTCTAATAATTACTACGACAACTACTATGACTACTAATAGCATGACAGCTAATACTACTACAACTACTACTATTATTACTACACTATACTACTAGTACTACTCCTCCTCCTATTGCTACTACTATTGCTACTGCTACCACTACTACAACAACAACAACTGCAACTACTTCTGCTATAACTACTTTTGCTACTGCTGCTACTCTACTTCTCCTACTACTACAACTACTGCCACAACTTCTGCCACAACTACTACATCTACTGTTGCTGCTACGTTAGGTACTGCTACCACTACTCCTACTATTTCTACAAATACTGTAGCTACTACTCCCACAATTACTGCAATTGCTATTACAACTACTTCTACGATGACTGCTGATGCTACTACTGCAACTACTACTACTAATGCTCAAACTACTATTACTACTACTATTATTACTCATGCTACTACCGCTATTAACACTACTAACAAAATCACTTCTACTATAACTACTATTGCAACTGCTACTCCTACTACTATTACTACTACTATTGTTGCTGCTGCTGATGCTGCTACTACTACTACTACTACTGCCACTACTGTCGCTAATACTGCTTCTATTGCTACTACTGCTACTACAACAACAACTACTACTATAATAACTAATCCAACTACAACTACTACTGCTACTTGTATTGCTATTATTACGACTACTTCTCCTACTACTACTGCTACTACTTCTACTACTACTACTACTTTTACTACCATAACTACTACTATTGCTACTACTACTTCTATTACTAATACTACTTCTCCTCCTCCTACTACTATTGCTACTACTACAGCTTCTCCTACTACTTCTACTGCTTTGCCTACTACCACTACTACTGCCATAACTATAAATGCTACAACTACTACTATAGCTACTACTACCACTAATACCACTACTATTATCGCTACTATAGCTACTACCACTGCTACAGCTTCTACTAGTTCGATTGCTACCAATACTGCTACTATTACTACTACTACTACTTCTATGACTATAGCTATCGCAATAGCTGCTACTTCTACTTCTTCTACTACTACCACTATAGCTACTATGACTTCTACTACTACCACTATTACTATTCCTATTATAACTACTACTACTACTGTTACTCCTACTTTTTCTGCAACTGTTACTACTCCTACTCCGTCTACTACTAATATTGCAACTACTAACACTAGTAGTACAACAACATCTATGTTCACTACTTCTGCTAGTGCTACTACTACTATTACTACTACTTATACTCTTATTGCAACTGTTGCTACAACTGCTACTACTACAAATATTACTTCTGCTACTACGACTTCTACTACTACTAATGCTACTACTAATAGTCCTATTGCTATGACTATTGTAACAACTACTACAACAACTACTACTAGAAATACTACTGCTACTACTACCACCAAAATTACTACTACTACTACTACTGCTACTCCTTTCTACTACTACTACTACTACTCCTCCTCCTCCTAATACTACCACCACCATTACTTCTCCTAATACCACTACTACTACTACGGATTCCGCTACTACTACTACTACTACTGCTACTATTGCTATCACTACTGCTACTACTGCTACTGCTACTACCGCCACAACAATTACTACGATTACTATTACTACCACTACTACTACTACTAATACTACTACTTTGACCTCTCCAACTACTACTACTTCTTCTACTACTATTGCTGCTTTTGCTTTGACCACTACTACTTCTACTACTAATACAACTACTAGTACTAATAATGCTTTTACTTTTGCTACTATTACTTCTATTATTACAACTACTATGACTGCTACTATTTCTACGACTGCTACCACTACAACTACCACCACTGCTTTGACAACTACTACTACTACCATTGCAACTATTACTATTTTTGCAACTACTGCTACTTCTGCTATTGTTGCTACAACTACTACAATAACAACTACTATAGCTACTTCCACTACTGCTATTACTACTAATAACACTACTACTACAACTACTACAATAACTATGGCTACTACTGCTACTACTACTACAGATGCTTTTACTACTGCTGCTTCAATAATTACTACTACAACTACTACGGCTACTAATAACACGATAGCTAATACTGCTACTATTGCTATAACTACTACTATTATTACTACTACTATACCACTACTACTACTACTACTACAACTACTATTCTTACTGCTACAACTATTGCTACTACTACGACTACAACAACAACAACAACTGCCACTACTTCTGCTACAACTACTTCTACTACTGCTACTACTCTACTTCTCCTACTACTACAACAACTGCCACTACTTCTGCCACTACTACTACTTCTACTGCTGCCATTACTCCTATTATTACTACAAATACTGCAGCTACTATTGCTACAATTACTACAATTGTTACTACAACTACTTCTACGATGACTGCTGATGGTACTAATGCTACTACAACTACTAATGTTCCTACTACTATTACTACTACTTTATTACTCCAGCTACTACCACTACTACTGCTACTACAAACACTACTAATAAAATAACTTCAGCTATGACTACTAATACAACTGCTACTGCTACTGCTACTACTACTCCTCCTCCACTTCCTCATCCTACTACTACTTCTACCACTAATACTACTTCTATTGCTACTACTGCTACTACTGCTGCTGCTGCTGCTACTGCTACTACAACAACAACTACTACTAGAATAACTAATCCAACTACAACAACTACTACTATTATAACAACAACAACAATAACTGCTACTACTTGTACTACTATTATTACGACTACTTCTCCTACTACTACTACTGTTGCTACTTCTACTACTACTACTTTTACTACCATTACTACTGCCACTGCTACAACTACTACTATTACTAATACTACTTTTCCTACTACTTCTTCTGCTTCGCCTACTACCACAACTACTGCCATAACTGTAAATGCTATACCTACTGCTATAGCTAATACTACCACTAATACTACTATTATTACAGCTACTACAGCTACTACTATTGTTACTCCTACTACTTTTTCTACAACTATTACTAATCTTACTCCTACTACTACTATTGCTACTATGAACACTACTAGTACAACAACTTCTACCATTACTACTTCTGCTAGCGCTACTACTACTATTACTACAACTGTTACTGCTACTACGATAGTTGCTACAACTGCTACTACTACAAATATTACTTCTGCTACTATGGCTTCTATTGCTACTAATGCTACTACTAATAGTGCAACTGCTACAACTACTATAACAACTACTACAACTACAACTACAACAACTACTACAACTACTCTAACAATAACTACTGCTAATACCACTACATCTACTACTACTTCTACTACTACTATTACATCTTTTACTACTGCAAGTACTACTACTACTACTACTATTACTACTACTACTGTGCTAATGTCACTAGTACAACCTCCACTACTACTACAACTATTACTACTTGTACTGCTGCTACCACTACAACTGCTACTACAACTACTACTATCGCTACTACAATGACTATACTACTGCAACAACTACTGCTACTATGGCTACTGCTGCTTCCGCTACTATTGTTCTTATTGCTGCTGCTACTACTTCTACGAATGTTACTACTAGTACTAGTATTCCTAATACTACTACTACTACTCAGCTAACTACTACTATTACTACTACGGCTACTAACTACTACGACTACTACTACTCTTACTACTGCTACTACTACACTACTACTACTGGCGACGATGACTACTCTGACTATTACGACTACTGCTGCAAAAAGGGGCAAAATAGGCAAAAAAAGCAAAAACAAATGCATCTACTACTACTACTACTGCTACTACAACTACAACTACTTCTACATCAAGAACAACCACTACTACTACTACTAGCACTACTATTATTACTACTACTTCACCTACTGCTGCTTCTACTACTATTGCTACTACTATACTATTAATAAGACTATTACAGCTATTGGTGCTACTGCTTCTACTACTACTCGTACTACTTCTCCTACTACAACAACTACTACTACCGCTACTACTACTACTACTACTACTAGTACTACTTCTACTACTTTGCCTACTGCTACTACTACTGCCACAACTACAATTGCTACGACTACTTCTGCTGCTACTACTACAACTAGTACTACTACTACTATTGCTACTATTGCTACAACTGCTACTACTACTACTTTGACTAATACTAATACAACTGCTAACACTGCTACTGCCACTACTACAACAACTACAGCTTCTACAACTATTGCTTTTGCTATAGCAACAATAACTACTTCTCCTACTACTACCACTACAACCACTACTACTTCTACTACTACAACTTTCACCACCACTAAGACTGCTACTAGAGCTACTACAACAACTACTACTGCTAGTACTACATCTACTACTACTACAACTACTATCACTACAACTATTGCTGCTGCTGCTGCTGCTACTACTACTACTGCTACTATGCTGCTTCTACTTCTACTACTACTACTACTACTACTACTACTACTAAGACTACGATTACAACAAATGCTACTATTACTACTACTGCTAGTGTTATTATTACTGCTACTACTGCTGCTGCTGCTACAACTACTGCTGCTACTACTGCTACTGCTACTACTACTTCTACTAGTACTACGGCTACTACTAATAGTGCTACTACTACTACTACTGCTACTACTACTACTACTAATAGTGCTATTGCAACAACTACTATAACAACTACTACTACTAAACCACTACAACTACTACTACTACGAATACTAGTTCTATAATAACTTCTATTACTACGACTACTACTATTATTACTACTACTACTAAAACTCCCACTACAACTACTACTACAACTATTACTTCAGCTAGTACTGCTACTACTGCTACTACTACTACATCTACTACTACTTCTACTACTATCACTACAACCGCTACTACTACAACTACTACAACTACTACAACAACAACTACTACTACTAATACTACTCCTACTACGACTACAATGCATATGCTACAAGTACTACCTCTACTACTACTACAACAACAATTAGTTCTACTGCTGCTACCACTGCTACTGTTACTACAACTACTGCTATGGCTGCTACAATAATTGCCACTACTGCAACAACTAGTGCTCCTACAACTATTGCTGCTACTACTACTACTAATACTACTACTACTAGTACAACTGCTACTGCTACCTTTGCCACTATTACTATAACAAATAGTACTACCGCTATTGCCGCTGCTAGCATAACTGCTGCTACTGCTACTACTAATACTACTGCTACTACAACTGCTACCACTGTTATTGCCAGTGCTACTCTTAATACTACTAGTCGTACTACTACTACTACGACTACTACTACTACTAGTACTACTACTGCTACTGCTGCTGCTGCTGTTCTTACTAATGCTACTACTACTACAACTACTGCCACAACAACTACTGTTGCTGCTGCTGCTAATACTACTACTACTACTACTACTACTACTACATCCACTCCAACTGCTAATACTACTATTACTTCACATACTGCAACTACTACTTCTCCAACTACAACTACTACTACTACTTCTACTGTTGTTATTACCGCTGCTTATTCTACTACTACTACTACTGCAACTACTACTACTACTGCTGCCAATGTTACTAATAGTACTCGTACTCCTAATACTACTACCACTACTACTACTACTACTACTACTACTACTATGACTACTGCCACAACTACTGCGACTACCACTACTACTACAAGTACTACGACTACCACCACTACCATTGCTACTGCTACTACTACTAGTACCACTACTACTGCTACTATTGCTACTACTGCTACTTCTAGTGCTACTACTACTACTACTACTACTACTACTACTACTACTACAACAACTAGTACTACTATTATTACTACTACTTCTCCAACCACTACTACTGGTGCTACCACTACAACTATTACTACCACTACTACTGCTAATACTATGCTCCTACTACTACTACAACAACAACAACTACTACTTCTTCTGCTACTACTACCAGTACTGCTACTACTACCAGTACTGCTACTACTAATTTGCCAACTATTACAACTACTGCCACAACTACAATTGCTACAACTACTTCTACAGCTACAACTACAACTAGTACTACTACTATTACTGCTAGTACTGCTACTACTACTACTACTAATACTGCTACTTCTCCTACTACAACCACTATAGCGCTACAACTTCTATTACTACTGCCACTACCACTACTACAGCTACTATTACAACTCAACTTCTCCTACTACTACTACTAGTTCTACGATTACTGATGCTACTAATATAGCTACTACAACTTCAGCTACTATTACTACTACTTCTACCACTACTAGAACTACAACTACTAGCACTACTACTTTTGTTATTGTTGTTGCTACTACTACTACTACTGCTACTGCTTTTAGTCCTACTATTACTACTCTTGCTATTACTACTGCTGCTTTTGCTACTAACACTACTAGTACAAACAACTTGTACTGTTACTACTACTGCTAGTGCTACGACTACTACTACTACAACTAATACTAATACTACTACTACTGCAACTGCCACTACTACTAATGCTTCTACAGCTACTACTACTACTACTACTGATACTGCTACTGCTATAATCACTATAACAATAACTACTACTACAACAACTACAACTACAACTACCACTAATACCGCTACTACAACCACTTCTACAGCTACGACTCCTACTATTCCTGTTACTACTACTACTATTACTTCGCCTTCAACTACTATTGCTACCACTGCTACATCTACTACTACTTTTACGACTACTACTTCCACTGCTACTGCTACAACAGCTACTACTACAACTGCTACTACTACTATTACTAATACTGCAGCTGCTGCTACTACTACTACTCCTCCTCCTCTTACTACTCCTCCTCCTCCTCCTAATACTTCTACTACAACTCCTATAACCACTTCTACTTCTAGTTTAGTAGATAATGCTACTTCAACTACTACTACTACACAAATATAACTGCTGTTGCGGCTGCTACTACTATTATAGTGGCAACTACTAATACTACTGCTACTACTACTACGGTTACTAATACTACAACTGTTGCTACTGCAACTACTCTAACTACTAGTGCTACCCCGAATACTACTACTACTCCCACTACTGCTACTATTACTACTACCACACGGGCTGCTGCTGTTACTACTATTTCTACTACTAATGCTACTACCACTTCTACTACTTCTACCACTACAACTACTAGTACTCCTAAGACTTCTACTACTACAGCAACAACAATAACAACAACTACTACTACTGCTAATACTACCGCTACTACCGCTACTACTACTGCAGCAGCTGCTACTACTACTACTACTACAACAACAACAACTACTACTACCGCTACTACTTCTACTGCTACTGCTGCTACTTCTAAGCTATTACTACTGCAACTACCTCTACTCCTACTACAAAAATAACAATAACAATAACTACTAATAGTACTACTATTAATACTGCTACTTCTCCTACTACAACTACAACTATTATTGCCAAAACTACTACTACTAATACTACTCCTACTACTACTACTACTACTACTACTACTACTTCTCCTCCTCCTACTTCTGCTGATGCTGTTGCTGTTGCTTCTACTACTACTACTACTATTGTTTCTGCTTTTACCACTGCTATTACTACTACCGCTACTACTACTAATGTTGCTACTACTAACACTTCTAGAATAACAACTTCTATAGTTCCTACTATTGCTAGTGCCACTACTACTATTAATACTACTACCACCGCTACTACTACTACTATTAAAATTTCTACCTCGACCACTACTACAACTACCACTACTACTTCGATCGTGCCCACTACTACAACTACTAATAGTGCTACGGCTACAACTCCTTTGACAACTACAACTACTACAACCACTACTACTATGAACACTACTACTACAACAACTTCTACAACAATAACTACTACCATTACTATAACAAGTACTGCTACTCCTACTTCAACTACTACTACTACTATTACTTTGCGGACTGCTACCACTACTACTACTAGTAGTAGTACTACGACTACTACTACCACCACAACTGCGCTAATGCTACTAGTACAACCTATAATACTACTAAAACTACTACTACTTCTACTGTTGCTACCACTACTACCGACACTACAACTACTACTACTATGACGACTACTGCTACTGCTACTTTTAATACAACTACTACAACTGCTACTACTGCTACTAATTCTACTATAACTCCTACTACTATTTTAGCTATTGCTACTTTAGCTACTGCTACAAGAACAACTAGTACTACTATTATTATTGTTATTATTATTTTTGCTACTACTACTATTGATTCTGTTGTAGCTATGACTAACACTTCTTTTGCTGCTACTTCCACTACTATTACTAATATTGCTACTCCTATTACTACTGCTACTACTACTACTACTGCTGTTGTTGTTGCTACTACTACTACTACGGCTGCTACCACTAATGCAACTACTAGTACTACTAGTACTACTACTACCACTACTAGTATTACTACTATCACAACAACTACTACTACAACTAATACTACTACTATTATTACTAATACCACTTCTGTGACTGCTACTGCTACCATTGCTTGACATACTGTAACTACTATTTCTACTACTACAACTACTACCACAGCCATGGCTACTGCTATTGTTACTACTACTTCTACTACTGTTGTTATTGCTCCTCCTACTACTACTACTACTGTAGCTACTACTACTACTGTAGCTACTACTACTACTACGACTGCTACTAATGTTACTGCTTGTACTAGTACTCCAAATACAACAACAACAACAACAACAACAACTGCTATTACTACTAATAGTACTACTACTACCACTACTACTAGTAATACTACTACTACAACTGGTACAAGTGCTACTGCTACTTTCACTACTATTACTACAACAAATGGTACTACTGCGGTTGCTGCTGCTGCTGCTACTGTTGCGACTACTACTACTAATATTAATACTGCTGCAACTGCTAGTGCTACTCTTAATACTGCTACTACTACTACTGCTGCTACTACTACGACTACTTCTACTACTAGTACTACTGCTGCTGCTACTGCTCTTGCTCTTACAAATGCTACTATTACCACTACTACGACCACAACTACTGCTACTACTAATACGACTACTGCTACTGATACTACTACTACTACTGCTGCTTATGCTACTACAACTATTACTTCACATGCTTGAACTACTACTTCTATTACTAATACAACTCCTACTGCTACCGCTACCGTGACCGCTACTACTACTAACATTATTGTTGTTGTTGCCGCTACTTCTACTACTACTAGTACTACTACAACTGCTACTACTGCTACCCATGATACTACTAGTACTCATAGTCCTAACACTACTACTACTACTCCTCCTACCACTACAACAATTACTACTAATACTACTAGGACAACTACCACTACAACTGTGACTACTACTACTACTACTAGTTCTACGACTACCACCACTACCATTGCTACAACTACTACTAATACTACCACTAGTTCCACGACTACCACCACTACCATTGCTACAACTACTACTACTACTACCACTACTACTACTACTATTGCTGCTGCTGCTACTTCTAACGCTACTAATACTACTGCAACTACTACTACTACTAGTACTACTAATTATTACTTCTGCTTCTCCTACTACAACTACTACTGCTACTGCAACCACTACTACTATAATTACCACTACTATTGTTAATACAACTACTCTTACTACTACTACAACAACAACTACTACTACTTTTCCTGCTACTACTAGTAGCACTACTACTTATACTAATTTGCCTACTACAACAACTATTGCCACAACTACTTCGACAATGACAACTACAACTAGTACCACTATAATTATTGCTACTACTGCTACAACTACTACCACTATGACTAATACTAGTATGACTACTAGCACTGCTGCTGCTACTACTAATAATACTACTTCACCTACTACAACCACTATAGCACTATAGCTTCTATTACTACTACCACCACTACTACTATGGCTACTATTATAACTCAACTTCTCCTACTACTACTACTAGTTCTACCATTACTAATACTATTAATATAGCTACCACAACTTCAGCTACTACTACTACTTCTTCTACTACTGCTACAACTACTACTGCTAGTACTACTGCTGCTGCTGCTGCTATTTCTACTACTACTGCTGCTGCTGCTACGCTTTTAATCCAACTATTACAACTATTGCTACTACTACTACTGCTACTGCTACTAACACTACTAGTACAATAACTTCTAGTGTTACTACCACTACTACTGCTACTACTACCACTACTGCTACTATTACAGCTGCAGCTACTGCTACTACTACTACTTCTAATACAACCACTACAACTACTGATACTGCTACTGCTCCAACCACTATAACAACAACTGCTACTCTAATAATTACAACTACTACTACTATGAATACCACTACTACAACCACTTCTACTACTACTACTCCTACTATTACTACCACTACTACTACTACTCTTACTTCACCTTCAACTACTATTGCTCCCACTTCTACATCTACTACTACTTCTATGACTACTATTTCCACTGTTGCTACTACAACTGCTACTACTGCGAGTACTAATACTACTACTACTACAACTCCTCCGAATACTACTATCACAACTCCTACAACTACTACTACATCAAGTATAGTAGCGACTGCAACTTCAACTACTACAACTACAACAAATAGAACAACTGTTGTTGCTGCCACTACTATTACTGTTGCTACTACTAATACTACTAATACTACTACTACTCCTACTACAACAACAATAACAACAACTACTACTACGACACGGGCTGCTGCTGCTGCTACTGTTGCTACTACTAATGCTACTACTACAACTACTACCTCTACCACTACTACTACTAGTACTCCAAATACTTCTACTACTGTTATGACAACAACAACAACAACAACACAACAACAACAACAACAACAACTACTACTACTGCTACTACTCTTACTACTACTACTACTACTTTACCACTAGTACTACTACTACCACTACTGCTGCTATTGCTGCTGCTCCTACTACTAAGCTTCAACTACTTCTACTACCACTACTACTACTTCTAAAATAACAACAACAATCATTACAACTAGTACTATAATTAACACTGCCACTTCTCCTTCTACTACTTCTGCTATTATTGATACTACTACAACTATTACTCCCAAAACTACTACAACTAATACTACTTCTCCTACTACTACTAATATTACTACTACTACTACTTCTCCTACTACTGTTGCTACTATTTCTACTACTACTACTCTAGCTATTGCTTTTACTACTACTATTACTACTACCACTACTACTACTACTGGCGCTACTACTAACACTTCTAGTATAACAACTTCTTCTATTCCTACTATTGCTAGTGCCACTACTACTGTTACTACTACTACCACCGCTACTACTACTATTACTACAACTGCTACCTCTACCACTACTACTACTGCTGCTACTACTTCTACTGCTATAACTACTACTACTAATAGTGCTACTGCTAGAACTCTTGTAACAACTACAACCACTACAACCACTACTACTACAAATACTACTACTACAATAATAACTTCTTCTACTACTACAACGATTACTACTACAAGTGCTAATACACCGACTTCAACTCATACTACTATTATTACTTCCCCGACTGCTACTACTACTACTACCACAACTAGTACTGCTACTTCTACTACTACAACTATAACTACTTTTACTATTGATACCACTACTACCGCCACTAGAACTATTGCTACTGCTACAATAACTAATTCCACTACGACTATTGATGTGACTACTACTGCTAATACAGCTACTGCAACTGCTACTACTGCTGCTACTTCCACTTCAGCTCCTATTGCTATTTTACCTACTGCTACTACAACTACTGCAACTACTTTTAGTAGTAGTACTACTATTATTGCTGCTACTACAATAGCTACAACTTCTTGTACTATAGCTGCTGCTGCTACTACCACAACTACTGCCACATAGCTACTACTACTACTGCTGCTCCTACCAAAACTACTACTACTATTCCTACAGCTACGACAACTGTTACTGCTACTGCTATTACTACTACTACTTCTACCGCTACTACTGTCACTACTACTACTACTACTCCTATAGCTGCTACTCCAACCAGTACTACTTCTCCTACTCCTAATACTACTGCTACTACTACGGCTTCTACTACTGCTGCTACTACTACTACTATCGCTTCTGCTACTACTACTACTTGTACGACTACTACTAGTGCTACTACCACTACTACTACTGCTACTTCTACCACTGCTATAACTAATACTACTACTACTACTACTATGGCCACAACTACTACTGTAACTTCTGCAAGTTGTAGTACTACTACTACTGATAGTACTACAACTACTACTACTTCTTCTACCATAGCAAATGCTACTATGACCACTACTGCTACCACTGCTACTACTACTACTACTACAAACACAATTACGACTACTGCTACTACTTATACCACTACTACTACTGCTATAGTTGCTGCTACTACTGCTCCTAATGTTGCTACTACTACTACTGGTACTGTTGTCGCTACTATTACTACTTCTACTACTACAGCTATTTGTCAGTACTACTATTAATACTACTACTAGTACTTTGTCTACCACTACTAATAGTACTACTACGAGTAGTTGTAGCAAAAGTAGTAATAGTAGTGGCAGTAGAAGTACTAGTAGTAGTAGAAGTAGCAGCAGTAGTAGCAAAAGTAGTAGTAGTAGAAGCCACAATAGAAATGGTAGTAGTAGCAACAGCAAAAGTAGTAGTAATAGTAGTAGCAGCAGTAGTTGTTGTTGTAGTAGTAGTCATAGTAGTAGTAGTGGTAGCAGTGGTAGTACCAGTAGCAGCAGCAGCAGTAGTAATAGTAGTAGTTGTGGTACCAGCAGATGTAGTACAACAGTAGCAGTAGTGCTAG
>RXID01011434.1:0-29525 GCA_005019695.1 Trichopus zeylanicus subsp. travancoricus
GTAGTGGTAGTAATAGAAGTAGTAATAGTAGTAGTAATAGTAGTAGGAGTAGTAGTAGGAGAGGCAATAGGGGTAGTTGTAGTAGTAGTAGTAGTAGTATTAGCTGTAGGAGTCATAGTAGTAGTATTAGGATTAGCAGTAGCAATAGGAGTAGTTGCAGTTGTAGTAGTAGTATTTGTAGTACTAATTGTAGTAGTTTTTGGAGTGGTAGTAGTGCTAGTAGAAGAAGTTGTATTAGCAGTATATTAGTAGTAGTAGTAACAATAGCAATAATAGTAGTAGTAGAAGTAGTAGTAGTAGTAGTAATAGCAGTAGTAGAAGGTGTTGTAGTAGTAGCAATAGGAGTAGTTATTTTTGTAGTAGTAATAGTAATACTAGTAATAGCAATAGTAGCAGCAACAGTAGTAGTATTAGTAGTAGTACTAGTAGTACTAGTAGTAGCTGCAGTAGTAGTAGTAGAAGTAATAGTAGTAGCAGCAACAATAGTAGTAGTAGTAGTGGTAGTAGTTGTTGTAGTGGTAGTAGTACCAATTGTAGTCGTATTATTATCAGCAGTGGTGGTAACATATATTAGTAGTAGTAGTAGTAGTATTAGTAGTGGTAGCAGTAGCAGAAGTAGTAGTAGTTGTTGTAGAAGTAGTAGACGTGGTAGTAGTAGTAACAGTTGTAGTGGCCGGAGTAGTAGTTGTAATGGTAGTAGGAGTAGAAGATGTAGTAGAAGTAGTAGTAGTAGTAGCAGGAGGAGGAGGAGTTGGAGGAGGAGGGGAGCAGTGCTAGTAGCAGCAGCAGGAGTAGTAGTAGTAATAGTAGAAGTAAAAGTAGTACTAGTTATTGTAGTTGCAGTTGAGGCAGTAGTATCAATAGTAGTACGGGTAATAGCCGTAGCAGTAATAGTAGTAGTTGTAGCAGTAGTTGTAGCAGTAGTTGTTGTTGTAGTAGTAGTAGTAGTATTAGTAGTAGTGGTGATGGTGGTGGTGGTGGTGGTAGCAGTTGTAGCTATAGTAGTACCAAATGTTGTAGTAGTAGTAGTAGGAGTAGTAGTTGTGGTAGTCACAGTAGTAGTGGCAGTAGTAGTAGTTGCAGAAGTTGAAGTAATAGTAGTATTTGTACTAGCAGCTGCAACAACTATAGCAGTAGTAGTTGTTGTAGTAGTTGTAGCAGTCTCATTAGTAGCAGTAAAAGTAGTAGTAGCAGTAGCAACAGTTATAGTAGTTGTCGTAGTAGTAGTAGTAGTTCTAGCAATAATAGTAGCAATAGCAGTCGTAGTTGTAGTTGCAGTACCAGCCGCAATGGCTGCCGTTGTTGTCGTAGAAGTAGTAGTTGTTGTTGTTGTAGTAGTAGTTGTCGTAGTAGTCGCTATAGTAGTTGCCGTAGTAGTAGTAGTAATCGTAGCAAAAGTATTAGTAGAAGAATTGTTAGTAAGAATAGTAGAAGTAGTAACAGTGACAGTAGTAGTAGCAATAGTAGTAGTTGGACTAGTAGTAGCAATAGTAGTCGCAGTAGCAGTAGAAGCAGTAGTAGTAGTAGTAGCTGTAGCAATAATAGTTGCATGACAGAAGTAGTGGTAGCACCAGAAGTAATAGTCGTAGTAGTGGTAGTGGCAAGAATAGTAGTAGTGACAATAGTAGTAGCAGTAGTAGTAGGAGTAATAGTAGTAGTAGTTGTAGTAGTAGTAGAAGTAGTAGTAGTAGTATTAGTAGTAGTAATAGTAGTAGTTGTTGAAGTAGTAATAGTGCTAGTGGTAGTAATTGTAGTAGTAGTGTAGTAGTATTAGAAGTAGTAGTACTTGTAAAGGAAGTAGCAATAGCAGTAGTAGCTGTAGTAGTACTTGTATTAGCAGTAGTAGATGTAGTAGTTGGGTTAATCATAGTAGTAGTAGTAGCAGGAGTAGTAGTAATAGTAGTTGTTGTTGTTGTTATGGTCGCAGTAGTAGTAGTAGTCAACAACTACTACTATTACTATTGCTACTACTACTGCAGCAACTACGATAACTATTGCAGCTACTACTGCTACTTCTATTACTACTAATACTGCAACTGCTACTACTATTACTGTTACAACCACTGCCATTGCAACTACTACAGCTACTACTACAAATACTATTACTACAACAACAACAACTACTACCACTATTACTACAATTACTGCTTCTACTACTACTATTAGCACTACTGCTACTGCCGCTACTTCAACTACTCCTATTACTACTACAAGTACTACTACTGCTGCTACTACTACTACTACGACGACTACTACTATTACTACTTCTACTACTACTACTTGTACTACTACTACTATGACTCCAACTATTACTACTACTGCTGCTACAACTACAACCATTACTACAACAACTACTACTGCTTCTACTACTTATACTACTCCTACTCCTACTACTACAACTACTATTCCAACTACAACTTCAGCGAATACTACTTCCACAACAACTACTACTATAGCATTTACTACAACTACTACTACTGCTACTGCTACTACTACTACTCCTACTGTTGCTACTACTACTACTGTTGTAAATACATCTACTACTACTACTCGTATTCTCGCTACTAATACTACTACTACTACTCTGGCTACTGCTACTACTACTAGTACTACAACTTCTTCTACTACTACTACTACTACTGCTACTATGATCACTACTACTACTGCTATTGCTATTACTTCTACTACTACTGCAACTATTACTAGTGCTACTGCTATGTTGACTACTACTACTAATGCTATCATTACTACCCATACTTCTATTGGAGTAGTAGTTCTAGTAGTAGGAGTAGTACTAGTACTATTAGTAGTCATGGTAGGCATAGCAATACTAGTAGTAGTAGTGATAGCAGTAGTTGTCGTACTAGTAGCAGTAGTAATTGTAGTAACAGCAGTAGTAGTAGTGGTAGTAGTTACAGTAGTAATACCAGTAGCAATAGTAGTAGTAGTGGTAGGTGTAGTAGCTGTAGTAGCAGTAGTAGTAGCAGTAGTAGCAATACTAGTACTAGCAGTAGCAATAGCAGTAATTATTATTGTAGTAGTAGTAGTAGTAGCAGTAGCAATAGTACTAGTAGTTATTGTAGTAGTAGTTATACTAGTAGATGTAGTAGTAGGAGTAGCAGTACGAGTAGGAGTTGGAGTAGTAGTAGTAGTAGTAGTAGTAGTAGTAGTAATAATAGCAACAGTAGTACTAGTAGTGGTAGTTGTAGTAGTAGTAGGAGGAGGATTAGTAAAGGTGGTAGTAGTAGTAGTTGTGGGAGTTTTAATAGTAGTAGTAGTTTTAGTAGTAGTTGTGGCATTAGTAGTAGCTGTAGGAATAGTAGTAGTTGTAGCAGTAGTAATACTAGTAGAAGGTGTAGTAGCAGTAGCAAAAGGAGTTGTTGTAGTCGTAGTAGTAGTAGTAGTAGTATTATGATTAGTAGTATTAACAGGAGTAATTGTGGGAGCAGTAGCCGTGCTAATAGTAGTAGTTGTTACAGTAGTAATACTAGTAGGAAGAGTAGTAGCAGTAGCGAAAGGAGTTGTTGTAGTCATCGTTGTCATAGTAGTAGTAGTAGTAGTAGTATTAGTAGTAGTAACAGGAATAGTTGCTGGAGTAGTAGTAGTGCTAATAGTAGTAGTCGTAGCTTTACAGCAATACTAGCAGTAGTAGTAGTAGCAGCAACAACAGTAGTAGAAGTAGTAGAAGTGGTAGTAGTAGTAGCAGTAGCAGTTGTAGTTGTAGTAGTTGTAATAGTAGCAATAGGAGGAGTAGTAGTAGTACTAGTCCTAGTACTAGTATTAGTAGAAGCAGAAGTAGTAGTAGTTGCAAGACTAGTAGTAGTGTAGTAGTAGGAGTAGTAGTTGTAGTAGTAGCAGTAGCCATAGTAGTAGTAATAGGGGTAGTACTAGTAGAAATAGTAGTAGTTGCCGCAATAGTAGTAGTAGAGCTCGTAGTAGTAGTAGTAGTCGTAGTACCAGTAGAACTAGTAGTAGTCGTAATCATAGTAGTAGTTGTAGCAAGAGTAGTAGTAGTAGTTATTGTTGTTGTTGTTGTCGTAGTGGTTACAGTCGCAGTAATAACTGTAGTTGTAGAAGTAGTAGTAGTGGTAGTAGTAGCTGAAGTATTAGTAGTCACAGGAGAAGTAGAAGTACTTGTACATGTTGTAGAAGCTGCAGTAGTAGTAGCAAGCGTAGAACTAGTAGTAGTGGTACTCGTAGTGGTACCAGTAGTAGTAGATGTTATTGTTGTTGTAGTAGTAGTAGCAGTAGTAATAGTAGGAAGAGGAGGAGGAGGAGGAGGAGCAAGACAAGTAGTAGCAATTGAACTAGTAGCAGTAGCAGTAGTAGAAGTAGTAGTAGTAGCAGTTGAAGTAGTGGTATCAGTAGCAGTAATAAGGGTAGTAGCAGTGCAGTAATAGCAGTATATGTAGTTGTAGTAGTAATTATTGTACTACTGGTCTTATTAGTAGCAATAATAATAATAATAGTAGAAGTAGTAATATTAGTAGTAGTAGCAGTAGCAGTTGTATCAGAAGCAGCAAAAGCAGTAGTAGTAGGAGCAGCAGTGGTAGTAGAAATAGCAATAATAGTGTTAGTAGTAAGGGAAGTGGTAGTAAAAGTAGTGCCAGTAGTTGAAGTAGAAGTAGTAGTTATTGTAGTTGTTGTAGAGTAGCAGTTGTAGCAGAGGTTGCAATAGTTGAAGTCGTACTAGTAGTTGTAGTAATAGTAGTAGCCACAGTAGCAGTATAAGTAGTAGCAAAGTTGTTGTTATAATTATTGTAGCTGTTGTTGTAGTCATAGTAGTAGGAGCAGCAGCAATAGTTGGAGTCATAGTAGTAGTAGTAGGAGTAGTAGTTGGATTCATAGTGGTAGTAGTAGGAGTAGTAGTAGTAGAAGTAGCAGTAGTAGTAGTAGTAGTAGCAGCATCAGCAGTAGTCCTAGAAGTAGAAGTAGTATTGGTGGTAGTAGCAGTAGTAGTAGTGTTAGTTGCAGTAGTATTAGTAGTAGTGCCAATACCAAAAGAAGCAGTAGTAGTAGTTGTTGTGGGACTAATAGTAGTAGTAGTAGGAGGAGGAGCAGCAGCAGTAGTCATTATAGTAGGAGAAGTAGTAGTAGGAGTAGTAGTAGCAGTAGCAGCCATAGTGGTAGTAGTAGTTGTTGTTGTAGTAGTAGTAGCAATAGTAGTAGTAGTAGTAATAATAGTAGAAGTAGTAGTAGTAATAGTCATAGTAGTTCTAGTAGTAGTTTCAGTGGTAGCAGAAGTAGTAGTAGTTGTAGCAATAGTAGGAGAAGCTGTGGTAATAGAAGTCACGGTAGTCATAGTAGCAATAGCTGAACTAGTAGTAGTAGTTGTTGTTGTTGTTGTAGTAGTAGTAGCAGTAGCAGTAGTTGCTAAAGTAGTAGTTGTGGTAGTAGTAGTAGTAGTAGGAGTAGTAGCAATAGTAGAACTTGTAGTTGTAGTAGTAGTAGGTGTAGCAGTAGTAGTGGTAGAAGAAGAAGTAGTAGTACTAGTTGTAGTAGAAATAGTAGTCGTATTTGTAGTAGTAGTAGTATTAGCAGTAATAGTAGCAGCAGTAGTAGTAGTGTTAGTGATAGCAGGAGCAGTAGTAGTAATAGTATAAGTAGTAGTATTAGTAGTTGTCCTAGTCGTAGTTGTAGTAGAAGTAGTAGTAGTAGTAGTAGTAGTAGTAGTAGTAATAATAATAGTAGCAATAGGAGTAGAAGAAATAGTTGCAATAGTAATTGAGTAAAGCAGCAGCTGTAGTGGTAGTTGTTGCCGCAATTGTTGTAGCAGTAGCTATCGTAGTAGTAGCGGGAGGAGTAGCAGTAGTATTAGTAGTAGTTGTAGTAGTAGTAGTAGCCGTAGCACTAGTTGCTGTCGTAGTTATTATATTAGTAGCAGTTGTAGTAGTAATATTAGCAGTAGCAGTAGCAGTAGTAATATTACCTGTAGCAGTAGCAGTAGTAATAGTAGTTGCTGTAGGAGCAGTTGTCATAGAAGTAGGAGAAGAAGTTGTAGTAGTAGAAGTAGCCACAGGGGCAGTAGCGGTAGCAGTCGCAACAACAACAGGAGTAGTAGTAATTGTTGTAGTAGTCGTAGTAGATGCGAAAGTAGTGGCAGTAGTGGTATGGGTAGTAGAAGTAGTAGTAGCAGGAGAAGAAGTTGTAGTAGCTATAGTAGCCATAACAGCAGTAGCAGTAGAAATAGTAATTGCAGAAGCTGAAGTACAAGTCATAGCAGTAGTAGTCATTGTAGTAGTTGTTGTACTAGAAGTAATAGTAGTAGAAGTAGTAGTAACAGTAATAGTAGTAGTGGTGGCAGCAATAGTATTTGTAGGAGTAGCAGTAGTAGGAGTAGTAGCAGTAGCAATAGTTGTGATAAGTGTAGTAGTAGTACTTGGAGTACTAGTAGTAGTAGCAGTAGTAGCAGTTGTAGCAGTTGTAGTGGTAGCATGAGTAGTAGTAGTAGTAGTAGCATCTACGGCAGTAGTAGCAATAATAGCAATAGCAGTAGTAGTAGTAGGAGGAGGAGGAGTAGTCAAAGTAGTAGTAGAAGTAATTATGGTAGTAGTAGCAGTAGTAGTAGTTGGAACAGTAGCAGTAGAAGTAGTAGTAGTAGAAGGAGCAGTAGTAGTAGTAGTCATAGTAGTTTTCATAGTAGTAGTAGTCACAAAAGTAGTTGTTGTAGTAGCAGCAGCAGTAGTAGTAGCAGGAGCGGTAGTAGTAGTAGTAGCAGTAGTTGTAGCAGCAATAGTTATTTAGTAATAGTAATGGTACCAACAATAGTACTAGCAGAAGTAGTAGCAGTAGCACTTGTAGTTGTAATAGTCATAGCCGTAGTAGTTGTTGCAAGCATAAGTAGTAGCAGTAGTACTAGTCATCGAAGCAGTTGTAGTAGTAGCTGTAATACTAATGGCAATAGTAATAGTAGCAGGAGAAGTTGTAAGAGTAGTGGCTGGAGCAATAGCTACAGCAATAGTATTATTAGCAGTAGTGGTAGTGGTAGTAGTTTTAGCAGCAGCAACCGGAGTAGCAGAAGTAGCAGTAGTAACAGAAGTAGTAGCCGGTACAGTTCTAGCAATGGTAGTTGCACCAACAGCAAAAGTAGCCGCATTAGTACATCAGCAGAAGTAGTAGTAGTTTTTGTAGCAAGAGTAGTTGTAGTAGTAGAAATAGCATTAGTAGCACATGTAGTATTAGTAGTAGTAGTAGTAGTAGTAATAGTAGTAGTAGTAGTAGTAGTAGTAGTAGTAGTAGTAGTAGTAGTAGTAGTAGTTGTAGTAGTAGTAGTAGTAGCAACAGCAATAGCAGCAGCAGTAGTAGGGGAAGCAGAAGTAGTAGTAGTAGTAGTACTAGTGGTAGTTGTAGTAGAAGCAGTAACAGTAGCAACATTAGTGGTAGTAGTAGTTGTAGCAGTAGTAGTAGTAGTAATAGTAGTAGTAGCAGTAGCAACAATAGTAGCAGCAATAGCAGCACGAGTGGTAGTAGTAGTAGTTGCAGTAGTGATAGTAACAAAAGTAGTTGAAGTACTACTTGTAGTTATTGTAATAGAAGCAGTAGCAGTAGTAGTAGCGGAAGTGGTAATGGCAGTAGTAGTAGGCGTAGTAGAAGTAGTATTAGTTGTAGTAGTAGTAGTAGCAATAGCAGTAGTTGTAGTAGTAGCAGTATCAGCTACAGTAGTGGTAGCAGGAGAAGTAGTAATAGTAGTTGTTATTGTTGTTGTAGGAGAAGAAGTAATAGTAGTGATAGTAGAAGTAGTTGTTGTTGTTGTTTCTAGTTGTAGTAGCAGTAGTAGTCTTAGTTGTAGTAATAGTAGTAGTTGTAATAGTAGTGGCAGCAATTGTAGTAGTAGTAGTAGTAGTAGTGGCAACAATAATAGCAGTATTAGTGTAGCAGTATTCGTAGTAGTAGTAGTGGCGATAGTAGTAGTAGTTGAAATTGTAGTAGTAGTAATAGAGTAACTATTGTAGTAGTAATAGAAGTAGCAGCAGTCGTAGTAGTAGTAGTAGTGGTAGTAGTAGTAGCAGTAGTATTAGTCACCATAGTAGTGGTAGTTGTTGTAACATTAGTAGTAGGTGCAGTAGTATAAGAAGTGGTAGTAGTGGAAGAAGATGTAGTAGAAGTAGTAGTAGTAGTAGTTGAAGCAGTAGTAGAAGTAGCATTCGTAGCAAAATTAGTAGTAATAGTAGTAAGCACAGTAGTATAAGCAGTCGAAGTAATTATAGTCACAGTAGTCATAGTCGTGGTAGTTGTAGTGGTAGACGCAGTAGTTGTAGGTGATGTAGTAGTAGAAGAAGTAGTAGTCGTTTAAGTAGAAGTAGTAGTAGTGGTAGTTGTAGCAGAAGTATTAGTTATAGTACAAGTTGCAATAGTTGTAGTAGGAGTAGTACTAGTAGAAGTTGCAGGAATAGTAGTAGCAGTAGTAGAAGTAGAAGTAGTAGCGGAAGTAGCAGTAGAAGTTGGAGTAGTAGTTGGAGTAGTAGCAGCAGTCGAAGCAGTAGTTGTAGTAGTAGGAGTAACAATAGTAGTTGCAGTAGTAGAAGTAGCAGTAGTAGTTGTAGTAGTTGGAGTATCAGTAATACCAGTTTAGGTAGTAGTAGTAGTAGTAGCAGGAGCTGCAGTAGTTGCAGTAGTAATCATCATCGTAGTTGGAGCAGTAGCAATTGTTGTCATAGTAGTAGTAGTAGTGGGAGTTCTAGTAGCGGTAGTATTAGTAGTTGGATCGGTTTTAGTAGTTGTAGCTGCAACAGTCATAGTAGTAGCAGAATCAACAGTAGTCGAAGTATTAGGAGTAGAAGTAGTAGTAGTAGTTTTAGTAGTCGGGGTAGTAGTAGTAGTAGTTGTAGCAACAGTAGTAGTAGCAGTAGTAGAACAGTAGTAGTAGCTATCGTAGTAGCAACAGTAGAGGAAGTAGGAGAAGTAGCAGTAGTATTAGCTGTAGCAGTAGTAGTAGTGGTACAAGTAGTAGTAGAAGCAATAGCGGTACTAGTAGTAGAAGTAGTAGGAGAAGTAGTAGTAGTACCAGCATATGTGGTGGCAGCATTAGTAGCAGTCGCAGTTGTTGTTGTAGTAGTAATAGTAGTAGCAGTAATAGTGGTAGTAGAAGCAGCAGTAGCAGTAGCAGCAACTGTAGTGGTATTATTAGCAACAGTTGAAGCAGTAGTATTAGTAGTAGTTGTAGTAGCAGAAGAAGTAGTAGTGGAAGTAATAGTTGTAGTATTTGTAGTAGCAGTACTAGGAGCAGTAGTAGTAATAGTAGGAGTAATAGCGGTAGTAGTATTAGTAGTAGCAGTAGGAACAGTAGTAGTAGTAGTAGTAGTAGTCTTAGAAGTAGTAGAGTTGTTATAGTTGTAGTAGTAGTAGTTATAGTAGAAGTAGTTGGAGTAGTAGTAGAAGTGGTTGTAGTAGTAGTTGTTGTTGTAGTATTAGTAATTGTAGTTGTAGTTGTTGTAGCAGCAGTAGCAATTGTAGTGGTAGTAGTAGTAGTAGTAGTAGTAGTAGTAGTAGTAGAAATAGTAGTAGCAGTAGTAGTAGTCCTAGCAGTAGTAGTCGTAGTAGTACTAACTGTTGTAGTAGCAGTAATAGTAGTAGAAGTAGCAGTAGCATTAGTAGTAGTTGTAGTAGTAGTAGCAGTGGAGGTAATACAAGTTGTAGGAGTAATATTAGTGGCAGTAGTAATATTAGTAGGAGTAGCAGTAGTAGTAGTAGTAGCAACAGTAGCAGCAACAGTAGTCGCAGTAGTAGTAATAATAGCAGTACTAGTAGCAGTAGTAGCAGTAGTAGCAGTAGTAGTGGTAGCATCAGTAGTAGTAGGAGCAGTAGCATAGTAGTAGTAGTAGCGATAATTGTTGTAGTAGCAGTAGTAAAAGTAGGTGTAGTTGAAGTTGTAGCAGAAATAGTAGTAGTAATAGCAGCAGTAGTCATAGTAGCAAAAGCAATAGTTGAAGTCGTAGAAGCTATAGTAGTAGTAGATACCATACTGATAGATGTAGCAGTAGTTGTAGTTGCTGGAGTAGAAGTTGACGTAGTAGAAGTAGTAGTAGCAATACCTATGGTAGCAAAAGCAGTGCGAGTAATGGAACCAACAGTTGTTGTTGAATCAACAGTAGCAACAGTAGAAGTATTAGTTGTAGTAGCAGTGAAAATAGTAGAAGTAGTAGTAGTAGTAACAGAAGTTGAAGTCGTAGTAGTAGTAGCTGTAGTAGCAAAAACAGCAGTAGTTGTAGTAGTTGTAGTAACAATAGCAGTAGCACTAGTAGTAGTAGCAATGGTAGAAGAAATAGTAGTCGTAGTAGTGGTAGTAGTAGTAGTCGTAGTAGTAGGAGTAGTAGCAGTTATTGTTACTATAGTAGTAGTTGAATTAGTATTAATAATAGTAGTAGCAGAAGAAGTAGTGGTAGTAGTTGCAATAGTAGCAGAAGTAGTACTAGAAGAAGTAGTAGTCATATTAGCAGAAGTAGTAGTAGCTGTAGTAGCAAAAGTGGTAGCAGTAGTAGTTGTTATTGTAATTGCATCGTTCGTAGCAGCCGTAGTAGTAGTAGAAGAAGTAGCTGTAGTAAAAGTAGTAGCAAAAGTAGTAATTGAAACTGTGGTAGCTGCTGTATTAGCAGTAGCACTGGTAGTAGTAGCTGTAGTAGTAGTAGTAGTAGTAATTGTTGTAGTAGTTGTCATAGTAGTGGTAGTGGTAGTAGCAGTAGTAGTAGAAGTAGTAGCAAAAGTTGCAATCGCAACTGTGGTAGCCACAGTATTAGTAGTAGTAGTGGTAGTAGTAGCAGTAGTTGTAGTAGTAGCAGTAGCAGTAGTTGTAGTAGTAGTCCTAGTAGTAGTAGTAGTAGCAATAGTAGCCGTAGGAGCAACAGTAGTAGTAGTGGAAGCAGTAGTAGTTGCAATAGTAGTAGCAGTAGTAGCAAGAGTAGTAACAGTAGTAGTAGAAGCTATACTAGTAGTACTAGCTGCAGAAGTAGTAGGAGTTGCTATGGTAGTAGTTGTAACAACAGCCATAGTAGTTGTTGTAGCTGTAGTAGCAGTAGTAGTAGTAGTTGTTGTTGTTGTAGTTGTAGTAGTAGTAGTAGTAGTAGCAGATGCCGTAGCGGTAGTGGTAGTAGTAGCAGAAGCTGCTCTAGTACTAGTAGTAGTAGTAGTAGTAGTAGTAGTAGTAATAGTAGTATTTGCAATAGTAGCAGCAGCAACAGTATTAGCAATAGTAGTAGTAGCACTTGTAGTAGCTATAGGAGTAGTAGTTATTGTTGTTGTTATTGTAGCAGTAGTACTAGTAGTAGTAGTAGTATAGTAGTAGTAGTAGTAGCAGTAGTAGTAGCAGTACTTGTAGTAGTTGTAGTTGCATCAATAGCAGTAGTAGTTGTTGTTGTAGTAGTTGTAGAAGTAGTAGTAGTAGTAGCACTAGCTGCAGCAGTAGCAGTAGGAACAGTAGTAGTAGCAGTAGTAGCGGTAGTTGTAGTAGTTGAATTAGTAGTAGTAGTAGTAGAAGTAGCAATAGTTGTTGTTGTAGTAGTAGTAGTAGTAGTAGTAGTAGTAGAACTACAAGTAGGGGTAGTAGTAGTAGTAGTAGAACTACTAGTAGGGGTAGTAGTAGTAGTACTAGTAGTAGTAGTAGAAATAGTAGTAGTAGTTGTAGTAGTAGCAGTAGTAGTAGCAATAGTCCTAGTAGAAGTGGTGGTAGCACTAAAAGTTGTAATGGTAGTAGAGTATTAGTAGAAGTAGTATTAGTTGTAGTGGTATTACTTGAAGTAGTAGTATTAGTAGCATTAGTAGTAGTAGTTGTTGTTGTTGCGGTGGTTGTCGTAGTAGGAGTAGTAGTGCAATAGTAGTAGTAGTAGTAGTAGCAGCAGTAGCAGCAGCAGCAGCAGCAGCAGCAGCAGTAGTAGTAGTAGTAGTAGAAGAAGAAGTAGCTATAGTAGTAGTGGTGGCGGTTGTAGTTAAAGTAGTAGCAACAATAGGAGCAACATTAGTCACAGTAGTAGTAGTAGTAGTAGTAGTACCCATTGTATTAGCAGTAATAATAGTAGTAGTGCCAGTAGTACTAGTAGTGGTAGTTGTTGGAGTAGTAGTAGGAGTAGTAGTAGTTATTGTAGCAGTAGCAATAGTAGTAGTCGGAGTAGCAGTTGCAATTGTAGAAGTTGAGGTAGTAGTAGCCACAGTAGTTGTAGGGGTTTCATTAGTAAAAATAATAGTAGTTGTAATAGTTATAGTAGCTGCAGTACTAGTAGTAGTAGTAGTAGTAGAGCAATTGTAGTAACAGTAGTCGTAGAAGAAGCACTTGCATTAGTAGTAGTAGTTGTTGTTGTTGGAATAGTAGTAGAGCAATAGTAGCAGTTGCAGTAGTCATAGGAGTTGTAGTACTAGCAATAGCAGCAGTTGCAATAGTGCTAATAGTAGCATTAGCAGTAGTAGTAGTAGTAGATATAGTAGTATTGGTAGTTGTTGTGCCAGCAGTAGTAGAAGCAGCAGCAGCAGCAATAGTATTAGTAGTAGAAGTAGTTGTTGTTGTTGTAGTAGCTGTAGTAGTAGCAAATTTAGAAGTAGTAGTAGTATTAGTAAGAGTAGGAGAAAATGTTGTAGTAGTAGTAGTAGTAGTAGTAGTAGTAGTATTAGTTTTAATTATAGTAGTTGTTGTTGTTATTGTAGTAGAAGTAGCAGCCGTAGTAGTAGTAGCAATAGTTGTTATAGTAATCATAGCATATGTAGTACTAGTGGCACTAGTAGCAGAGCCAGTAGTAGTAGCAGTAGTAGTAGGAGTAGGAGAAATAGTTGTAGCGACAGTTGTAGTTATAGTTGCAGTAGCAGTAGTAGTTGCAAGAGAAGTAGTACTAGTCGTAGTAGTAGTAGTAGTAGAAGTAGTAGTAGTAGTAGTAGTAGTAGTAGTTGTTGTTGTTGTTGTAGTAGTAGTAGTAGAAGTTACAACAGCAGTTGAGTACTAGCTGCGATCGTAGCAGCAACACTAGTAGTTGTTGTAGTAGCCGTAGTAGCATTCGGCGTAATAGTTGTAGCAGTAGTAGTATCAGTAGTAGTAGCGGGAGCAGTAGTACTAGCATAGTTGTAGTAGTAGTATTAGTAGTAGCAGTACTATTAGAAGTACCATTAGTCATTGTAGCAACAACAGTTGTAGCAGTAATAGTAGTATTAGTGGTAGCAATAGTAGTACTAGAAGTAGTATTAGTAGGATTAGTAGTAGTAGTAGCAGCAGTAGTGGTAGCTGCAGTTGTAGTATTAGTAGTAGTAGTAACAGTAGTAGCAATAGCAGTAGTAGTAGGAGCAGCAGTAGTAGTAGTAACTTTATCAGTAGTAGTTGTAGTAGTTATAGTCATAGTAGCAGCAACAGCAATAGTGGTAGTAGTATTTGTAGTCATAGTTGAAGTAGGAGAAGTAGTAGTAGCAATGGTAGTAGTTGTAGTAGTAGTGGTAGTAGTAGTAATGGTAGTAGTTACTTTAGTTATAGCAGTAGTAGGAGTAGCCGTATTAGGAGTTGCAATAGTAGTTGTAGTATCAGTAGTAGTAGTTGTAGCAATTGTAGTAGTCGTATTAGTCTTGGTATTAGTAGCGGTAGTGGTGGTAGTAGCAGTAGCGGTAGTAGTGGTAGTAGTAGCAGAAGCAGTGAAAGGAGAAGTTGTATTTGATGCAGTAGCAATAGTAGTTGTAGAAGTAGTATTAGCAATAGAAGTACTACTTATTGTAATGGTAGTAGCAGTAGAAGCCAAAGTTGTAGTAGTTGTAGTAGCTGAAATAGTAGTAGTAGTAATAAAAATTGTTGTAGTAGTTGTTATTGTTGCAATTGCAGTAGTCGTAGTAGTAGTAGTAGTAGTAGTAGTAGTAGTAGTAGTACTAGTAGTACTAGTAATAGTAGTAGTAGTAATTGTTGTAGTAGTAGTTGCAATAGTAGCAAAAGTAGTGGTAGTAGTATAAGTAGTAGCAGTAGTAGTGGAAGTGGTAGTAGACGTAGTATTCGTAGTAGTAGTAGTAATGGTAGTAGCGGTAGCAGTAGTAGTAGCAGAAGTTGTGAAAGGAGATATTGTACTTGAAGCTATAGCAGTAGTAGTTGTAGAGGGAGTAGTAGTAGTAGCAGAAGAACTCGCAGTTGCAATTGTTGTAGTAGCAAAAGTAGCAATAGTAGTAGTTGTTGTTATAGTAGTAAGAGTAGTAGTAGTAGTAGTTGTTGTTGTTGTTGTAGTAGTAGTTGCAATAGTTGCAAAACTAGTGGTAGTAGTAGTAGTAGTAGAAACAGTCGTAGAAGCTATAGAAGTAGTAGTAGTGGCTGTAGTACTAATAGCAACAAAAGTAGCCGCAGTAGTAGTGGATGAAGTAGTAGTAGCATTAGTAGTAGGAGTATCAGTAGTAGCAGCTGTGGTTGTAGTAGTTGTAGAAGTAGGGAGTAGCAGTAGTAGTAGCTAGTGCTGTAGTGTTAGGAGTACGGGAAGTAGTAGTATAGGTAGTAGTAGTAGTAACAGTAGTAGTAGTAGGGGTAGTAGTACTAGCTGAAGTAGCAGTAGTTGTAGTAGCAGCAGTAGTAGTGGATGTTACAATAACAGTAGTAGTCGTAGTAGTAGTAGCAGTAGAAGTAACAGTAGTTGTAGTAGAAGTCGTAGTGGTGGTAGTGATCATAGAAATAGTAGGCATAGTAGTAGTAGTAGTTGTTGTATTAGTAGTAGTGGTAATAGTACTAGTAGTTGTTGTAGCAGCAGAAGTAATAGGAGTAGCAGAAGTACTAGTAGTAGTTGTAGCAGTTGTTGTAGCAGTAGTCGTCATAGTAGTAGTAGTAGTAGTAGCAATGGCAGTAGTGGTAGCAGCGGTAGTAATAGTAGAAATAGTAGCAGCAGCAGTAGCAGTATCAGTAGTAGTAGCGGAAGAGGTAAGAGAAGCAGTAGTTGGCGTAGTGTTAGTAGTACTAGTAGAAGCAATAGCAGGAGTAGTAGTAGTAGTAGTGGTAGAAGCAATGGAAGTTGTCGTAACACTTGTAGAAGTAGGTGGAGTAGTGGTAATAATCGTGGTGATAATAGTAGTAGTAGTTGTAGTAGTAGTAGTGATAGTTGCAGTATTAGTAGTAGTAGTAATACTATTGTTAGTTGTAGTAGTAGTAGTAGGAGTTAGAGTAAGAGTCGTCGTAGAAGTAGTAGTTGTTGCAGTATTTGCAGTAGTAGAAGTAGGAGTAGTAGTAGCAATAGTAGCAGTGGGAGTAGTCGTAGTAGTAGCAGAAGTAAGAGTTGGAGTAGTAGTAGTAGAAGTTGTAGTAGTCGGGGTTGTAGTAATAGTAGTAGCATTAGTAGTAATAGTAGTAGTAGTAGCAGTACTAGGCATAGTATTAGTCGTATTAGGAGTAGTGGTACTCATAGTAGTAGTACGAGTAGGAGTGGCAGTTGGAGTTGGAGTAGTAGTAGTAGTAGTGGTTAGAGTAGTTTTCATATTAGTTGTTATAGTTGTAGTAATAGTAGTTGAAGTTGGAGTAGTAGCAGTAGTGGTGGCGGCAATAGCAATTGTAGGAGTAGTAGCAGCAGTAGTTGTTGTTATAGTAGTACTAGTTGTAGTCCGAGTAGTAAGAGTAGTAGTGGTAGTAATATAAATACTAGTAGTCATAGTAGTAGTAGCTGCAGTAGTAGTAGTAATAGCAGTAGTGGTAGTAGGACTAGTTGGAGTTGTAGTTAGAGTAATAGTAGCAGAAGGTATAGTAGTTGGAGTAGTAGTTGTAGTCGTAGTAGTAGAAGTAGTAGTAGAAGTAGTAGTAGAAATAGTAGTAGTAGCTACAACTATTACTACTACTGCTACTTCTCCCACAATAACAACTGCTACTCCTTCTCTTAATACTATGACTTCTGCTACTGCAGCTACTACTATTACAACTATTACCATTATTGCTACTACAACTACTACTACTACCACCACCACTACTACTATCTCTACTACTACTATTGGTGCTACTACTGTTACAACTACTTCGACTACTAATACCGCTACTACAGCTACTATTGCTACTACTACTACTCCTGCTACGACTGTTATCGCTCCGACTACTACTAATGCTACTACTACTACCACTACTAATACTATTACTACTAATAGTACTACTTGTACTAATACTTTAACTACTACTACTTCTACTCATACTGCTGCTGTTGCTACTGCTGCAACAACTGTATTACTACTACTATTGCTAGTACTACTACTACTACTACTGCTGCTGCTGCTGCTGCTGCTACTACTACTTCTGCTACTACTGCTACTACTTCTGCTACTACTACTAGTCCAACTACTACTACTATTACTAATATTACTTCTGCTGCTGCTACTACTACTTCTGGTACTTCTACTACTACTACTGTTGCTGTTACTACTGCGATTGCTACTGGTACAATTACTACTACTACTGCTACTACTACTTCTACTACTATTGCAAATGCTACCACTACTACAATTGCTACAACTGCTACTACTACTACTACTTTTATTATTACTACTGCAACAACTACTACTATTATTACTACTGCTACTATTGACTATTCTCCTACAACTCGTACTACTACAACTTTTGCTACTATTGCTACAACTACTCCTACTACTACTACTGCAATACTACTACTTCGGCTATTGTTGCTGCTACTACAAGTGCTACTACAACCATACTTGTTGCGACTGATGCTCTTACAACAACCATTGCTGCTGTTGCTACTACTAATCCTACTACTACTGCTGCTACTACTATTACTACTACTACTGTTGTTGCTGCTACAACTTGTATGACTACTACTACTACTAGTACTACTACTGCTGCTACTACTACTACCACCACTACTACTTCTACTACTCCTATAACCACTATTACTACTACTGCTGCAAGTACTGTTATTACTAATATTTCTATTATTACTACTATTACCATTACTACTACTCATACTACAACTACTACTACGACTACTATTACTGCTACTATTTCTACAACTTCTATTGCTACTTCTTCTACTGCTCCTAGTACAACTACATTTGCTATAACGACTACTGCTGGTACTGCTGCTACTACTAATACTGCTATTTCTATTACTTTTGCTACAACTACAACTTGTACTAGTAATCCTACTACATCTCCTACTACAACTAATACTACGACTACTACTGCTGCTGCTGCTACTGCCCCTACTACTAATACCACCACTATTACAACTGCCGCTACTACTACTATTATTACTACTACAATCGCTACTAGTACTTATGCAACTACTCCTACTCCTATTACTACTCCTACCACAACTCCTACTACTACTGCTACGACTACTATTACTACTAATACTACTACTATTATCACTACTGCTACAACTACTGCTACTCCTATTATTACAACTACTACCACTACAACTATTGCTACTCCTATTACTACTCCTAAAGGTACTACTACTACCACACAACTATGACTATTACTACTAGTACTAGTACTAGTACTACTACTACTACAACTGCGACAACGACTACTATTCCTACTACTACTACTAATGTTACTACTACTACTCCAATTTATACTGCTACTACTGCTCCTACTACTACTACTACTACTACCACTACTGCAACTACTACTACTACTACTACTACTACTATTGCTACTACAACTACTACTACAATAACAACTGCTACTTCTATTACTACTGCTACTATTACTACCACTACTACTGTTGTTGCTACTGCTGCCGCTGTAGCTTCTGCCACTACTTCCACAACTACTTATACCACTATTCCTGCTCCTAGTACTTTTCCTGCTACTACTACTACTCCTACTCCTACTTCTACTACTAGTTCAACAACTACTACTACTTCTACAACTTCTACTACTACTTTTTCTCCAACTCTTACTACAATAATACTGCTGCTAATACTACTACTACTTCTACAGGTACTACTACTACTACTCCTATTACTATTACAACTATTACTAATAATATTATTACTACTACTACTACTACAATTACTGTTACCACTCATACTATCACTTCTAATGCTACTACTACTACTGCTGCTATACCTTCTCCTCCTCCTCCTCCTACTACTACTACTACTACTACTACTACTACAATTACTACTCCCACTCATATAAACACGTCTAATGCTAGTAGTAGTAGTAGTTGGAGTAGGGGTAGTATTAGTAGGAGTGATAGAAGTAGTAGGAGTTGCAGTAGGAGTAGTAGTAGCAATAGTTAGAGTAGTTGGCGTAGCAGATGTAGTAGTAGTAGTAGTAGCAGTAGTAGCAACAGCGGCAATCGTAGTAGTAATAGAAGCAATAGTTATTTTAGTAGTTATGGCATAAGTATCAATCGAAGTAGTAGTAGTAGTAGTAGTGTTAGTAGTAATAGTAGGACTAGTAGGAGTAGCATTTGTAGTAGTAGTAACAACAACAGTAATAGTAGCAGTAGTAGCTATAGTAGTAATAGTAGTAGTAGTAGTAGTCATAGTTGTAGTAGTAGTAGTAGTAGTAGTAGTAGTCATAGTTGTAGTCATAGTCGTAGTTGTAGTAGTACTAGCAGCAGCAGTAGTAGTAGTACTAGCAGTTGCAGTAGCAATTGTTGCAGTAGTTGTAGTAGTGGTTGTGTTTCGAGTAGTATTATTAGTACAACTAGTAGTAGTAGTAGTAGTAGCTATAGTAGTTGTGGTAGTAAGAGTTGTAGTAGTAGTACCAGTAGCAATAGTAGTAGTAGTAGTAATAGTAGCAGTAGTAGTTATTATTGTAGTAGTAGTAGCAGTATAAGTAGAAGTAGGAGTAGTTGAAGAAGTTGGAGTTGAAGTAGTAGTAGTAGTAGTAGTAGTAGTGGTAGTAGTAGTATTAGTAGTAGTAGTAGCAACGGCAGCAGCCGTAGTAGTAGTACCAATATTAGTAGTAGTAGTCGGAGGAGGAGTATTAGAAGTGGTAGTTGTAGTAGTTATAGAAATAGTAGGAGTAGAAGTAGTAGTATTAGTAGTAGGTGTAGTATTAGTAGTAGTAGTAGGAGTACTAGAAGTTGTAGCTGTATTAATAATAGTAAGAGTTTTAGTAGTAGTTGCAAAAGGAGTTGTTGTTGTAGTAGTAGTTGTAGTAGTAGTAGTAGTAGTATTAGTAGTAGTAGTAGTAGTAGGAGGAGGAGGAGGAGGAGGAGGAGTAGTAGCAGGAATAGGACTAGTAGTAGTTGCAATAGTAGTAGTGGTGTTGTAGTAGCAGTAGTAGTTGTAGAAATAGCAGTAGTAATAGGTGTAGTAGTAGTAGCAATAGGAATAGTGTAGTAGTAGTGTAGTTGTAGTAGCAATTGTAGACGTAGTAGAGGTTGTAGCAATAACGGTAGTAGGAGCAGTAGTAGTTGTAGTAGTAGCTATAGAAGTAGCAGTAGTCATTATCATAATAGTAGTAGTAGCAAGAGTAGTAGTAGTAGTTGTTGTTCTTGTAGTCGTAGTAGTTACAGTGGTAGTAGTAACAGTAGTAGTAGTAGTAGTAGTAGTAGTAGTAGTAGTAGTAGATGTAGTAGTACTAGTGGTAGTGGTACTAATAGGAAGAGAAGGATGAGGAGGAGCAATACTAGTAGCAGGAGCAGCAGCAGCAATAGTAGTAGTTGAAGTTGTAGTATCCATAGTAGTAGTAATGGTAGTAGGAGTAGCTGGAATAGTAGTATTTGCACTAGTAGTAATAGTAGTTCTTGCAATAGTTGTGGTAGTAGTAGCGGTAGTTGTTGTTGTTGTAGTAGCAGCAACAAAAGTTGTAGTAGAAGTAGTAGTTTTAGTAGTAATTGTCACAGTAGTTGTAGCATAGTTGTTGTTGCAGTAGTAGTTTAGCAGCAGCAGAAGTAGTGGCAGCAGTAGTAGTATTTGTAGCAGTCTAAGTAGTATTAGTAGTAGCTGTATTAGTAGCTGCAGCAGCAAGAGCAGCTGCAGCAGCAGTTGTAGTGGCCGTAGTAGTAATAGTGGTAGTAGGGGCAGAAATAGTAGCTATAGTAATAGTTGTACTAGTAATAGTAGCAGTTGCAGTAAAACAGTATCAGCCAAAGTGGCTGTATTTTTTGCAGCAAAAGTATTAGTACTTGTAGGAGTAGTACTAGTAGTAATAGTAGCAGCTATTTCAGTTGCAGAAGTAGTAGTAGCAGTCATAGCAGAAGTAGTAGTAATAGTCGTAGTAGTAGCAGCAGCAATTGCAATAGTAATAGGACTAGTAGTAGCCATAGTAGTAGCAGCAATAGTAGTCATAGTAGTAGTACTAGTGGTAGGAGTAGTTATAGTTGTAGTAATAGTAGCAGTTGTTGGAGTTGTAGTAATGCTTGCATTAGTAGTTGTAGTAGTAGTGTAGTAATAGTAGCTACAGTAGTAGTAATAGTGGTGGTGGTGGTGGTGGTTGTAGTAGTAGTACTTCTAGTAGTCATAGTAGGGGTAGTAGCAGCGATAGCAGTAGTACTAGTAGTAAAAGAACTAGTTGTAGCAATTGTAGTAGCGACAATAGTAGTAAGAGTAGAAGTAGTAGTAGTTGTATCAGTTGTTGTAGTAGTAGAAGTAGCAACAATATTAGTAGTACTAGTAGTAGTGACAGTAGTAGCAGAAGTTGAAGTAGCAGTAATAATAGTTGTAGTAGAAGTAGTTATTGTAGAAGTTGAAGTAGTCATAGTTGTAGTCATAGTGGTGGTAATGGGAGTAGTAGCAGTAGTAGGGGTGGTAATTGCAATTGTAGCCGTAGTAGAGGTAATAGAAGTAGTAGTAGTTGCAGTGGTATTGGTCATAGTAGTAGCAGCACATGTAGTTGTAATAGTGGTCATTGTAGTAGTAGCAGCTGGAGTAGTAGTTGTTGTTGTTGTAGTAGTTGTAGTCATAGCAGCAGCAGTAGTAGTATTAACAATAGTAGTAGTAGTAGTAGTAGCATAAGTGGTAGAAGTAATAGGAGTAGTAGAAGTAGTAGTTTTAGTGGTAGTAGAGGTAGTAGTAGCAATAGTAGTTGTAGCAGCTGCAGCAGTAGCAGTAGTTGTTGTAGTAGCAGTGGTAGTAATAGTATTAGTAGTAGTAAATGTGGTAGTACCAGAAGTAGTAGTGGTAGTAGTAGCATGAGGTAGTAGAGGAGGAGGAGGAGCAACAGAAGTAGTAGTAGTAGCAGCAGCAGCAGCAGTAGTTGTAGTAGAAGCACTAGTATTAGTAGTAGATTTGGTAGTAGTAGCAGTAGTAGTAGTAGTAATAGTAGGAGTTGTAGTAGTAGTTGTAGGAGTAGTAGCCGTAGCAACAATTATAGTATTAGAAGTCGTTGTAGTTTAGGTATTAGTAGTGCAAGTGCTTGTAGTTGTTGTAGTAGTAGTAGGAGTAGTAGTAGGAGGAGGAGCTTTAGTTTCAGAAATAGTTGCTGCAATTTGAGTACAAGTAGTCGTAGCAGCAAAAGTTGTTGTAGTAGTATTTGTGGTAGTAGAAGTAGTAGTAGGAGTAATAGTAGGAGTAGGTGTTGAAGTAGTAGTAGCAGGAGTAATAGTACAAGTAGTAGTAGCAGTAGTTGTAGTAGCAGTGGTAGTTGTAGTAGTAGTACTGGGAGGAGTAGTAGAAGTGGAGTAGCAATAGTTGTAGTAGTAGTGGTAGTAGAAGTAGTAGTATTAGTAGTAGTTGTAGTTTTAGTTGTAGCATTAGGAGTACTAGTAGTTGTACCTATAGTAGTAGTAGTAGGAGTTATAGTAGTAGTGGCAAAAGGAATGGTTGTAGTAGTAGTCATTGTAGTAACAGTAGTTATAGTAGTAGTAGCAGTATTAGTATTAGTAATAGCAGTAGTTGTTGAAGTAGTAGCAGTGCTTGTAGTAGTAGTTGTAGCAGAAGTGTGGTACTAGTAGCGGTAGCAACAACAATAGAAGTATTAGTAATAGTACTAGTAGCAGTGGTAGTAGTAGTAGTAGGAGGAGGAGGAGGAGTAGTAGTAGTAGTAGGAGCAATAGGAGTAGTAGTAGTGGTGGTAGTAGTAGTAGTAGTAGTAATAATAGTAGTAGTAGCAATAGTGCTAGTAATAGGAGTAGTAGTAGTAGCAATAGTGTTAGCTGTAGTAGTAGTGTTGTAGTAGTGTAGTAGTAGCAGCAGCAGTAGTAGTAGTTGGGGTCTTAGCGGTAGCTGTGTAGCGATAGTAGTTGTTGTGTTAGTAGAAGTAGAAGTAGTAGTAGTCATAATCATTGTAGTAGTAACAACAAGATTAGTAGTAGTAGTAGTTGCAGTAGTAGTAATAACAGTATTAGTAGTAGTGGTAGTAGTAGCAGTAACAGGAGAAGTTGATGTAGTATTACATGTTGTAGTAGTAGCTAGAGTAGAAGTTGTAGTTGTAGTTGTCGTAGTAGAAGTAGTAGTAGATGTAGTTGTACTAGTAGTAGTAGTAGTAGTAGTTATTGCATGGGGAGGTTGAGGATGAGGAGCAGTACTAGTAATAGCAGTGGTAGTAATAGTAGTTGTGGTAGTTGAAGAAGTAGAAATTGTGGTAGTAGTAGTTGAAGTAGTAGTATCAGTAGCAATAGTAAGGGTAGTAATAGTAGCAATAATAGTAGTATTTGTTGTAGTTGTAGTTGTTTTTCCAATAGTAGTAGTACCAGTATTAGTAATTCTTGTAGTAGTAGTTGTAGTAGTAGTAGTAGCAGAAGTAGATTTAGAAGTAGTAGTAGTAGTCACCAAAGTTATAGCAGTAGTAGTATTAGAAGCCGCATAAGCAACAGTAGTAGCAGTATTAGTTGTTGTAGTAGTAGTGTCAGAAGTAGTAGTAGTAGTAGCCATATTAGCAGCAATAGCAGCAAGCGCAGCAACATTAGTAGTCGCAGCAATAGTAGTAATAGTAGCAATTGTAGTAGGTGTACTAGTAGAAGTAGTTGTTGTAGTAGCAATATCAGCTGCAGTGGCTGTATTTGTTGCAATATAAGTAGTAGTATTAGAAGGTGTAGTACTAGGAGTAATTGTAGTTGCTATTTCAGTTGCAGTAGTAGTTGTAGTAGTTGTTATAGCAGTAGCAGCTACAGGAGCGTTAGGAGAATAGTAGTAGTAGCAGTAGTTGTGTTAGTATTAGTAGTAGGAGTAATAGCAATAGCAGCAGGTGTAGGCGTAGGACTAGTAGTAGGAGTAGTAGTAAGAGTTGGTATAGGAGTAGTAGTAGGAGTTGTAGGAGTAATAGTAGGAGTGAAAGTAGTAGTAGTACCAGTAGCAGTTGGAGTAGTAGTTGTAGCAATTCTTCTTGTGGTAGTAGTAGTAGTAGTACTTGAAGTAGTGATTGCAGTATTAGTATTAGTAGTAGTAGTAGTAGTAGTAGTAGTAGTAGAAGCAGCAGTAGGAGGAGGAGGAGTATCGGTCATAGTAGTAGTAGTAACAGTAATAGTAGGAGTAGTAGTTGTAGCAATTATTCTTGTGGTAGAAGAAGTAGTAGTAGTAGTAACAGTAGTAGTAGAAGTACTTGAAGTAGTGATTGTAGTATTTGTAGTAGTAGTAGTTGTTGTTGTAGTAGTAGTAGTTGTAGTAGTTGGAATAGGGGTAGTAGTAGCAGTAGGAGTAGTAGAGCAGTAGTTGTAGGAGAAGTTAGAGTAGTAGTAGCAATAGTAGTAGTAGTAGCAGCAGCAGCAGTAGTAGTAGCAGCAACAGTAGTTGAAGCAGTTGTGGTAGTAGTATAAATCATAGTAGTATTAGTAATAGTAATAATAGGGCTAGTTGTAGTATTAGTAGGAGCAGTATTTGTAGTAGTAAAAGTAGCAGTAGTAGCAGCAGCTGCAGTAATAGTAGCAACAGCAACAGTAATAGCAGTAGCAGTAGCAGAAGTAGTAGTAGTTGTTGTAGTAGTAGTAGTAGTAGTCGTAGTAGTAGCAACAACGACAACAGTAGTATTTGTTGCAGTAGTAGTAGTAGTGGGAGTGTTTGGAGTAGTATTATTAGTGCAACTAGTAGCTGTAGAAGTAATAGTAGTTGGAGCAGTAGTAGCAGTTGGAGTAGTCGTAATCATAGTAATATTAGTAGTAATAGAAGTAGTAGTAGCAATAATAGTAGTAGTAGTTGGAGCGTAGTAGTTGTAGCAGTAGTTGGAGTAGTATTCGTGTAAGTTGTAGGAGTGTTAGGAGTAGTAGTAGAAATAGTAGTAGTAGTTGTGGTAATAGGAGTTGTTGTGGCAGTTGTAGTAGTAGTTTGTTGTTGTTATTTTGGCAGTTGTAGTAGTAGTAATAGCAGTGGTAGTTGTAGTAGTAGTAGGAGGAGGAGAATTGGAAGTGGTAGTTGTTGTAGTTGTAGGAGTAGTACAAGTAGAAGTAGTAGTATTTGTAGTAGTAATAGTATTAGTTGTTGGTGTAGTAGTTGTGCTAGTAGTAGTAGTTGTAGTGGTAGTGTAGTAATAGTAGCAGTAGTAGTAGTAATAGTTGTAGTAGTAGTAGTAGTGGTGGCGGTGATAGCAGCAGTACTAGTAGCAAAAGGGGTAGTTGTAGCAATAATAGTATCGGTAGCAGTAGCAGCAGCAGTAGTCGTAGTAGTACTAGTAGTAGCAGTTGTTGTAGTAGTAGAAGTAGCAGTAGTATTAGTAGTATTAGTACTAACGACAGTAGTAGCAGTAATAATAGTAGTAGTAGACGTAGTTGTGGTAGAGGTAGTAGTAGTAGTAAGAGTCGTAGTAGTAGTAGTGGTGGTGGTCATACGAGTAGTAGTGGTGGTGGTGGTAATAGCGGCTATAGCAGTAGTAGAGGTGTTATCAATAGTAGTAGTTGTAGTAGTAGTGGTCGTAGTAGTAGCGGCGCAAGTAGTAGTAGTAATCATAGTAGTAGTAGTTGTTGTTATTGTTGTTGTAGTCGTAGTAGTCGTAGTAGTTGTTGTAACTGCAGTAGTAGTTGTATTAGTAGTAGTAGTAGTAGTAATTCTAGCAGAAGTAGTAGCAATAATAGGGGAAGTAGTACAAGTAGTAGTTTTAGTGGTACTAGAGGTAGTAGTAGCAGTATTAGTGGTAGTAGTTGTAGTTGAAGAAATAGTATTAGTTGTAGATGTGGGAGTATTAGGAGCAGTAGAAGTAGTGGTAAAAGTTGGAGTATTAGTTGTAGATGTGGGAGTATTAGGAGCAGTAGAAGTAGTGGTAAAAGTTAGAGTATTAGTAGTAGCTGTAGGAGGAGGAGTAGTAGTAGTAGCAACAGTTGCAGTATAACAAGTAGTTGTAGTGGTAGTAGTCATTGTAGTTTAGGTAGTAGTAGTGCCAGTAGTTGTAGTTGTTGTAGTTGTTGTAGGAGTAGTAGTAATAGCAATAGGAGTAGTTGTCATACTAGTAGTTGTTGTAGTATTTGTATTGGTAGTAGTAGTAGTTTTCATTGTAGTAGTATTAGAAGTAGTAGTTTGAGTCGGGGTAGTAGTGGTAGCAGGATTGGTGGAAGTAGTAGGAGTCGCTGCAGGAGTAACAGTAGCAGAAGTAGGAGTAGTAGTTGGAGTAGTAGTAGTAGCTGTATTGGTAGTAGTAGTGGTAGTAGTAGTTGTAGCAGTAGCAGTAGTAGTAGCAATAGCAGCAATAGTAGTTGTAGTAGTAGGGGTAGCAGTGTAAATCATACTACTACTACTACTAATAGTAGTAATAGGACTAGTAGTAGTAGCAGTAGTAGTATTTATAGTAGTATTAGTAGTAGTGCTATTATTATTATTATTATTAGTAGTAGTAGTAGTAGTATAGTAGTAGTAGTAGTAGTAGCAGTAGTAGTAGTAGTAGTTGTAGTAGTAGTAGTAGGAGGAGGAGGAGGAGGAGGAGGAGGAGGAGGAGTAGTAGGAGTTGCTGTAGGAGTTGTAGTAGCTGTAGTAGTAGTAGGAGGAGAGAGTAGCAATAATAGCAGTAGTAGGAGTAGAAGTAGGAGTAATAGTACTTGTAGTAGTAGAAGTAGTAGAAGTAGTAGTAGTAGTAGTAGTAGTAGTAGTAGTAGTAGTAGTAGTAGTAGTAGTAATAGTAGAAGTAGTAGCAGTACTTGTAGTATTCATAGAAGTAGGAGTAATAGTAGTGGCAAGTGTACTTTTAGTAATGTAGTAAAAGTAGTAGTAGTAGAAGTGGTAGTTGCGGTAGCAATTGTAGTTGGAGCTATAGTATCATTAGTAGTAATAGTAGGAGAGAGTAGTAGTAGTAGTAGTAGTAGGAGTAGAAGCAGGAAGAGTAGTACTAGTAGTACTAGTTGTATTAGTAGCAGTATTAGCAGCTGTAGTAGCAGCACCAATAGTAGATGTGGTAGAAGTTGTAGCAATAGTAATAGTAGAAGTAGTAGCAGTAGTAGTAGGAGCAATAGACGTAGAAGTCGTAATAGTGTTAGTAGTTGCAATAGTCGTAGGAGTAGCAGTAGTAGTAGTAGTGGTAGCAATGTTAGATGTCGTAACAAGAGTTGTAGTAAAGATAACACTAGCAATAGTTGTAGTAGTAGCAGCAACAGTTGCAGTAGTTTCAGTAATAGTAGCCGCAATGATAGTCGAAGTAGTAGTAGCAGTATCAGTTATTGTAGTATTAGTTGTAGTAGAAGAATTAGTTATAGGAGTAGTAGTAGGAGTAGTAGGAGTAGTAGTAGGAGTAGGAGTAGCAGTAGGAGTACGAGTAGTAGTAGCAGTAGTAGCAACAGTGCTAGTTCTAGTAGTAGTAGTAGGTGTATTAGAAGTGGTAGTATTAGTAGTTGTAGGAGGAGTAGTAGTAGTAGTATCAGTTGTAGTTATGGTATTAGTAGTAGCAGTAAGAGTAGTAGTTGTAGCAACAGTAGTACTAGTAGTAGTAGCGCTATACAAGTAGTAGTAGTAGTAATAGTAGTAGTAGTAGAAGTAGTAGTAGTAGCAGTAGTAGAAGGAGTAGTAGTTGTAGTAGTAGGAGTACTAGTAGTAGCAATAGGAGGAGGAGGAGGAGTAGTAGTTGCTGTAGTAGTAGCTATAGTAGTTGTTGTAGTAGTCATAGCTATTGTCGTTATCGTTGTATTAGTAGATGTAGAAGTAGTAGTAGCAGCAATAGTAGTAGTAGTGTAGTAGTAGGAGTAGTAGTTGTAGTAGTAGTAGTAGCAGTAGTAGTAGTTGTTGTTGTAGTAGTAGTCCGAGGAGTAGTACTAGTAGCAATAGTAGTAGTAGTTGTAGTGGTGTTGTACTACTGTTGTAGAAGTAGCAATAATTATAGTATTAGAGGTTGTAGCAGTAGAAGTAGTACAAGTATTACAAGTTTTAGTAGTAGCTCTAGAAGTAGTAGTAGCCATAATCATAGTAGTTGCAGTAGTAGTAGTAGTAGTTGTTATTGTTGATGCAGTCATAGTAGTTGCAGTAGTAATAGTAACAGAAGTTGTAGTATTAGTAGTGGTGGTAGTGGTAGTAATAGCATTAGTAGAAGTAGTAGTACATATTGTTGAAGTAGTTGTAGTAGTAGTAGCAGGAGTAGAAGTAGTAGTAGTACTCATAGTAGTAGTAGTAGTAGATGTAGTAGTACTAGTTGTACTAGTTGTTGTTGTAATAGCAGAAGGAGGAGGAGCAGTACGAGTAGTAGCAGTTGTAGTAGTATTAGTAGTAGTTGTAGAAGTTGTAGAAGTAGTAGTAGTAGCGGTTGATGTGGTAGTATCAATATTTGTAATACGGGTTGTAGCAGTAGCAGTAGTTGTAGTAGTATTAGTAGTATTAGTTGTAGAAGTTGTAGAAGTAGTAGTAGTAGCGGTTGATGTAGTAGTATCAATATTTGTGGTATGGGTTGTAGTAGTAGCAGTAATAGTGGTATTTGTAGTAGTAGTAGTAGTACTAGTATTAGTAGCAGCAGTAGTAATAGTGGTAGCAGTAGCAGTAGCAGCAGTTGCAACAGCAGTAGTAGTAATAGTAGTAGTAGTTGTTGTGGTAGTAGTAGTAGCAACATAAGTTGCAATAGAAGTAGTAGCAGTAGTAGGAGTTATAGTAGTATTATTAGTAGCCGTTATAGTAGTAGTAGTAGCAGTAGCAGTATTTGTAGTAGTAGTGGAAGTCTCAATAGTAGTAGTAGCAGTAGTAGCCGTATTAGTCGCAGCAGCAGCAAGTGCAGTAACAATAGTACTTTTAGCAGTAATAGCAATAATAGTAATTATACAAGTAGTAGAAGCTATTGTAGTAGCTGTAGTAGCGTTAGTAGTATAGTAGGGGTAGTACTAGTAGTAATAATAGTAGCTATTGTAGTTGCAGTAGTAGTTGTAGTAGTCATAGCGAAAATAGCAGTATTAGAAGTAGTACTAGGAACTATAGTAGCAGTAGTAGTGGTAGTAGTAGTAACAGTAGTTGTAGTAGTAACATAACTTGCAGTAGTAGCAGTAGTGGACATAGTAGTAGTAGTAGTCCTGGTAGGCGTAGTTATAGCAGTAGTAGTAATAGTAGTAGTTGTTGGAGCAGTCTTAGTGGTAGTAGCAGTAACTGTAATAATAGTGCAGTAGTAGTAGTAGTAGTAGTAGTAGTAGTAGTAGTAGTAGCAGCAATAATAGAAGAAGAAGTAGTAGTAGTAGTAGTAGCAGTTTTACTTGTAGTAAGTGGACTAGTTGTAGCAATAGTAGTAGCAGTTGCAGTAGCTGAAGTAGTAGTCATAGTAGAAGTAGAAATAGCAGTAGTATTTGTTGTAGTAGTACAAGTAGTTGTAGTTGTAGCCGAAGTAGAAGTAGCAGTAATAACAGCAGCAGTAGAAGTAGTAGCAGTTGTTGTTGTTGTTGTTGTGGTAGTAGTAAGAGTTGTAGCGAAAGTAGTAGCAGCAGCAGTAGTAACATTAGTAGTAGTAGTAGTAGTAGTAGTAGTAGTAGTAGTAGTAGTAGTAGCGGTAGCAGCAGCAGCAGCAGAAGTAGTAGCAGGAATAGAAGAAGTAGTAGTAGTAGTAGTAGTAGTAGTAGAGAGAGGTAGTAGTAGTTTTACTAGTAGTAGTAGTTGCGGTAGTAGTAGTAGTAGTAGTAGTAGTAGTAGTAGTGGTAGTAGTAGCAGTAGTAATTGTGGTAAATGTGGTAGTACTTGTAGTAGTAGTTCTAATAGGAGGAGGAGGAGGAGGAGCATTAGTCATAGTAGAAGCAGTAGTAATAGTAATAGTTGTTGTTGTAGAAATAGTAGTATGAGTGGTAGATGTAGTAGTAGTAGCAGCAGTAGAAGTAGTTGTAATAATAGGAGTAGTAGTAGTAGCTGTAGGAGAAATATAGTAGTTGTAGTAGTAGTAGTTGCTAGTATTTACAAGTAAAGTAGTTGTAGTAGCCTTATAGTAAGGTTAGTACTAGTGCCAGTTAGTTGTAGTTTTGTTGTGTAGTCGTTTGGAGTAGTAGCAGCAGCAGTTTGAAGAGAGTATTGGTGTAGTAGTGTAGTAGTGTAGTAGTATTAGTAGCAGGAGTAGCAGTAGCTATTATAGTAATAATAGTAATAGTAGAGTAGTAGTAGTAACAAAAGTAGTAGGCATAGTAGTTGTAATTGCAGTAGTTGTAATAGTAGTAGATGTGGGAGTAGTAGTTGTAGTAGTATTAGTTGTAGTAATAATAGTAGTAGTAGTAAGAGTCATAGTAGTAAGAGTAGCAATACTAGTATTAGTAGTAGTGGTAGTAGTAGTAGTAGTTGTAGTAATAGCAGCAACTGTAGCAGTAGTGCTGGTAGTAATAGTTGTTGTATCAGAAGGATCAGTA
>RXID01011436.1:0-16536 GCA_005019695.1 Trichopus zeylanicus subsp. travancoricus
TGCAACTACTACTGCTAATTCTTCTACTACTACTACTAACACTAACACAACTGTGACTACTATTGCTTCTACTACTACTACTGTGACTACTATTGCTACTACTACTACTACTACTTCTACAACTACTACAACTACTTCAACTACTGCTACTGTTGCTACTACTACTACTACTACTTCTACTACTGCTACTGCTGCTGCTGCTACTACTACCTCAGCTACTACAAGTGGTACTAATGTTGCTGCTATTACTATTGTTGCTTCTACTACTACTACTACCGCTACAACAACGACTATAGCTGTCGCTACTTCTGCCAGTACAGCTTCTACTACTAATTCTATTGCGACTACTACTGCTACTTCTACAACTACTCCAATTGCTACTACTTCTACTATTGCTACTACTACAGCTTCTACTGCTACTACTGTTACCCCTACTGCTATTACTGTGACTACTAGTACTACTAGGATGACTACTACTAGAACACTACTGCTACTACTACTTCTACTACTACTAGTACAGGTACTTCTGCTAGTACTACTTTTGCTACTAATACTGCTACTACTGCTGCTGCTACTACTACTACTACTATTACTATTACAACTCCTACTATCACTACTACTATTACGATAACTTCTACTATTACTACTTTTGCTACTAATACTACTACTACCACAACAACAACAACTACTACTACAACAACAACTATTACTACTACGACTACTTCTACGACCACTATTACTACTCCAACAACAACAACAACAACCACTACTACTACTCCTCCTCCTCCTCCTAATACTCCTACTACTACTACCCTTACTTCTTCTATTTCTATTGCTACTACTAGAACGTTTATTACTACTACTCCTAGTAGTACTACCACCACTACTACAACTATTACCACAACTCCTACTACTAATACTTCTGCTACTACTAGTGCTACTTTTACTAATACTACTACTACTAATACCACTACTCCAACTACTACTAATCCAGCTACAACTACTCCAACTCCTACTGCTACTACAACTACTACTACTACTACTACTACTACTACTACTACAACAACAACTACAACAACTACTACTACTATTACTCCTACTACTACTACTAATACTAGTACTACTACTTCTACTAGTACTAATATTAATACGACTATTATTACAACTGTAGCTACTGCTGCTAGTACCACAACCACAACTACTACTGCTTCTGCTACTTCTACAACTACAACAACTACTACTACTCCACCTACTACTACTACTACAGCTACTACAACTTCTGCCACTACTACTTCTACTGCTTCTACTACTAGCACTAATAGCACTATGGGTATTACTTTTCCTACTACTACTGCTGCTAACTCTACGGCAGCTACTACTATTACATCTACTGCTCCTACTACTACGACTACTGTTATTGCGGCTACAAATACTACTACCACTACTGTTGTTTTGTTGATATTGCATCTACTTCAACAACTAATACAGCTGCTACTATTGCTGCTACTACTTCCACTATTGCTTCTACTACTACTACTACAGCTAGTTCTGCTACTACTACTTTTGCTAATACTACTGCTGCTACTACTACTTTTGCTGCTACTACAACAACCACAACTTCTACTAGTACAACTGCTACTAGTACTACTACTAATACTACAACAACAACAACAACAACAACAACTACTACTACTACTATTACTATCACTACTACAACAATAACAACAACGACAACAACAACACCAACTACTACTACTACACCTAATACTCTGCCTCATCCTACTACTCCTAATACTCCTCCTCCTCCTCCTCCTCCTCCTCCTCCTCCTCCTCCTACTACTACTACTACTACTACTACTACTACTACTACTACTATTGCTGCTAGTACTACTGCTGCTTCTACTACTATAGAACTACTACTGCTACTACTACTACTACAATTACAACTACTACCTCTACTACTAGTACTACTACTACTACAACTACTATTACGACTAGCACTACTATTGCTAATAGTACAACTACTACCACTACTACTACTACAAGTAGCACTACTACTATTACAACTCCAACTAGTGCTGCTGGTATTACTACTATTACTACAAATATTAGTTCCACTACTACAACAACAATAGCTACCACTACTACTACTATTCCTAATGCTACTACTACTACTACTATTACTACTACTACTACTCCTATTGCTGCTACTACTACTGTGTTACTACTATGACAACTACTACTAATACTAAAACTCCTACTACTACTACTACTACTACTACTACTACTACTACTACTACTACTACTACTACTACTACTACTACTACTACTACTACTACTGCTACTACAACAACAACTGCTACTGCTGTTGCTATTACTACGACTACAACTCCTAATACTACTACTATTAATACTACTACAACTACAATTACTACTGTTGCTCCTCCAACTATTATGACTACTACAACCACAACTACCACTACTACTACAACTTCTACGAATTTTACAACTACTTCCACTCCGAACTACAACAACTGCTACTACTATTGCTGCTGCTACTACTACTACTGCTCCAACTACTTTTACTATTACTACTACTACATCGCATGCTATTTCTACTATGCCTACTAATCCTACTATCACTACTACTACTACTACTACTACTACTACTAATACTACTACTACGTCTACCACTACTACTACTTCTACTACTTCTATTACCACCAAAACCACTACTACTACTACAACTACTATGACTTCTACTGCTACTGCTACTACTACTCAAACTACAAGTGCTACTATTACTACTACTTATAGTACAGCTTCTTCTGCTACAACAACTGTTGCTACTGCTACTACTTCTGCTGCTGCTGCTGCTAGCGCTACTGCTACTACTATCACTGCAACTATTACTACAACTACTTTTACTACTATGACTACTACTATTATTACTACGACTACTACTACTACTACTATTACTGCTGTTACTACTACTGCTGCTGCTACTTCTGATATGGGTGCTACTATTACCACTTCCACTTCTTGTACATTTGCTACTACAACTACTCCTATTTCAACCACTAGTATTACTACTAATGCTATAGCAGAAGCTGCTGCTACTACTACTACTACAACTAATGTTGCTGTAGCTGCTACTCCTACTGCTACTACTACTACTACAATTACTACTACTATTACTACAACTACTGCTACTACTACTACTTCTACTACTACGACCACTATTTTTACTGTAGCTGCTACTAGCGCTCCTACAAATACTACTACAACTAGTACTAGTACTAGTAGTAGTAGTAGTAGTACTACTACTACTACCACTATTACTACTACAGCAATACCACTGCTACTACTGCTATGATAACTACCACTACTACTACTACAACTACTATGACCACTTCTAATACTACTACTGCTTCTTCTGCTACTACTACGACTATTACTACTGCAGCTACTACTGCTTTTCCCATTGCTACCACTGCTACTGTTGTTGTTGCTGCAACTACTATAACTACTACTGCTACTACTACCGCTGCTACTACTCCAGCTACTACTTCTACTACTACTTCTTCTTCTACTGCTGCTGCTGCTGCTACTGTTGCTACTACTACAATTGCTATTACTACTGCTACTTTTCCTCCTACTACTGCAACTACTACTACAACTATGGGCACAGTACTGCTGCTACTACTGCTACAACAACAACTACTACTACTACTACTACTACTATTACGGCAACTAATACTTCGACTTCTAGAACTTGTCCGACTACTACTACTACTACTTCTACTACTACTAATAATAATACTACTACTACTAATAATAATAATTTTAAAACTACTACTATTACAACTACTACTGCTAATGCTGCTACTACCACAACTACTACTGTTGTTGTTGCTGCTACTACTACTTCACCTACTACTACTACTACTGCCAGTACTACTTCTGCCACTACTACTGCTACTGTTGCCACAACTACCATTACTAGAGAAATGGGTACTACTTTTGCTACTACTACTGCTACTACTACGGCTATTACTACTACTACTATTACAACTACCACTACTATTACAAGTACTACTACTGTTACTACTACTACTACTATGACTTTTGCTATTGCAGCTAGAAATGCTACTACCACTAGTACTACTACTACTACTATTCCTACTATTGCTACTACAACTACTATTGCTACAACTACCACAATTGTTGCTGCTATTACTGCTCCTATTATAGGTACTACTATAGTTGCTTCTCGTACTACCTCTCCCACTAATACTATTATTGCTACTACTACTATAGCATCTACTACTATTGCTTCTACTACAACTACTACTAGTACAACTACTGCTACTTCTGCTACAACAACTACAACTTCTACTTCTACTACTTCCAGTACTACAACTACCACTACAACAACTAGAACTTCTATGGCTACTACTACTTCTACTATTGCTACTGCTTCAAATGCTACTACTACTGCTACTACTATTGCAACTACTACAGCTACTACTTCTACTGCTACTGCTACTACTACTACTGCATTTGCTACTGCTGCTACTACTACTACAACTACTGTGACAACTGCTACAACTGCTATTATTACTACTACTACTATAATTATTACTACTGGTTCAACTACTACTACTGCTGTTGCTACAACTACTACTTCTACTACGGGACTACTACTTCTACTACTGTTGCTACTACTACTACTACTACTATTGCGGCTGCTTATACTATTCCTACTACTACTACTACTATACCGGTACTACTGCTTCTACAACACTATAACTAGTACTACTACTCCTCCTAGAGCTACAACTAGTAGTAATACTTCAGCTACTACTACTGCTACTTCAGCTACTACTATTGCCACTACTACCACAACTCCAACTACTACTACAACTACAACACCTCCAACTCCTCCACCACCTCCTCCTACTACTAATACTATTACTTCTCCTACTTCACTAATACTTGTACTTCTGCTACTACTAGTACTAATTATAATACAATTATCGCTACCACTGCTGCTACTACCACAACTACAACTACTACCACGACTGCTGTTACTACAACAACTACTACTGCTTCCCCGACTACGGCTACTACTGCTACTACTACATCAGATACTATTAGTGCTACTGCTTCTACTACTACCACTACTAGCACTATGGGTATAACTTTTTCTATAGCTACTACTGCTACCTCTATTGCTACTTCTAGTACTACCACAGCTACTACTACTACTACTATGACTATTGCTGTTGTAGCTACAAATACTACTACTACTACTGCTATTGTTGCTATTGCTAGTAATACAATAGCTACTGCTGACTACTACTACAGCCACTTCTGCTACTATTACTTTTGCTACTACTACTACTACTACTAATACTTCTACTACTACTATTACAACTCCACTTGCTTCTACTACTACTACTACTTCTACCACTACTATTACCACGGTTACTTCTAGACTACTTCTACTGCTACTGCTACAATAACTACATCTTCTACAACTGCTACTACTCTTGCTACTATTACTACTAGTAGCACTACAACAACAACTTTTACTAGTACTACTACTGCTACTACTACTACTACCAATGTTGTTGCTGCTTCTACTGCTACCACTACTACTGCGGCTGTTACTACTACTGGTACTACTGATAATATTGTTGCTCATGCCACTGCTACTACTACTATGACTCCTACTACATCTTCAACTACTACTACTTCTACTACAACTCCTAACACTCCTCCTCCTCAGACTACTATGCTAACTACTACTACTGCTACTACTACTACTACTACTACTACTAACACTACTAATACTCGTAGTATAACTATTATTACTTCTACCACTGCTACAACTACCACAACTACTACTAATACTACTGCTATTACTACTACTACTCCTACTATTGCTACTACTACTAGTACAACTACTACACCTACCACTACTGCTACTACAACTTCTGCTACAACTACTACCACTACTAATACTACAACTATTATACCTATTACTACTGCTACTACTATTACTACTAATAGAACTATAATTATTAGCACTACTACTACTACTACTACAACTACTCTGGCTACTGCTACACCAACAACTACTATTACCACTATAATAACTACTACGAGACCAACTATTACTCCTACTCCTACCACTACTATAGCTACTACTACTACTATTGTTGTTGCTGCTACTACTATTACTTTTCCTACTACTACTACTAATGGTTCTACTATTACTGCTGCTACTACCACTATAGCTATTACAACTTCTCATAATAGTACTACTTCTGCTACTACTGCTGCTACTACTACTACTACTGGTACTACTTTTACAATTATAACTACTACAACTGCTACTACAGCTACTTCGGGTACTACTACTACTATAAGTACTACTTCTACAACTGCGACTGCTACCACTTTGGGTACTACTGCAACTGCTACTACTACTCCTCCTCCTCCACCTCTTGCTGCTGCTGCTACTCCCACTGCTACTACCACTAATGGCAGGAATACTAATACTACTACTATTACAACTGCTACTAATGCTGCTACTATTGCTACTACTACTCCTACTACTACTACAACAACTATTTCTGCTGCTGCACTATTACTACTACTATAACTACTACTACTACAATTACTACTACTACTGCTACAACTACAACTACTTCTAGCAATACTAGTACCACTACTGCTACTACTACTACTAATACTTCTAATACTACTAGTACTACTACTGCAATATTACTATTACTACGTTTACTACATCTAGTACTACTACTGCTACAACTATTGCTGATGCTACTACTACTACTACGAGTACTTTCGCTATACTACTACTACCACTACAGCTGTGACTGTTGCTGCTACCATGGCTACTACTGCCGATGCTACTACTACTACTGCTGCCTGCTGCTGCTCCTACTACTACTACTACTACTACTACTACTACTAATATTGCTAATACTACTACTACAAGTATTAGCATGGCTACTAATACTATTGCTGCTAGTACTATGACAACTACGACTATTACTACAACCACAACAATGACTACTACCATTGCTGCTCTTGCTGTTGCTACAAATAGTACTGCTACTACTGCTACTACAACTACCACTACTGTTGCTACTACTTATACAACTAATTCTACTACATCTGCTACTACTACTAAAAGTACAACTATTACAATTACCACTATATAGCTACTACTACTAGAAGTACTACTACTGTTACTACAACTACTACTACTACAATAACTCCTACTACCACTACAACTTCTACCACTACTACAACTACAACAATAACAACAACAACTACTACTAGTGCAAATACTACAATAACTAATAGTACCCCTACTACCCCTGATACTACTACTACTGTGACTACTACTACTATTCCTTCTACTACACTACTAATGCAATTGCTACTATGCCTACTATTGCCGCTTCTATAGCTACCACTACAACTACAACAACTGCTACTACTGCTACCATCACCACAACTAATATGACTGCTCTACTACTACTCATACTACTTCTACTACTACTACCACAACTACTACTACTTCTACAACTGCTACTACTACTACTACTGCTACAATGTATACTAATATTGCTACTACTTCTATTATTACTACTACTTCCATAATTGCTGCTACTACTATTACTGCTACTATTTATACTAATTCTGCTACTACTTCTTCTATTACTCCTATTACTACCGCTACTACTACAACTTCTCCTATTACTACTACTCTTACTTCTGCTACTACTACTTTTATAACTGCTACCACTACTGCCACTACTACTAGATCTACTACTACTACTACCACTACTACTATATCTACTACTACTACTGTGACTCCTGCCAAAACTACTTCTCCGATGACTACTACTTCTTCTACTACTGTCACTTCTATTGCTGCTAGTAGTAGACTACTACTACTATTACTATAGCTACTACTTTTACTGCTACTACTTCTTCCGCTACTACTACTTTTACAACTACTACGACTAGTACTACAACTACTCCTGCAACTACTACTGTTGTTGCTACTACTATCACTACTACTTCTACCACTACTACTACTACTTCTACTATGGCTAGTACTACTGCTGCTGCTACTAATGCTACCACTATTACTACCATGATGATTGCTACTACTACAACTAATGCGCATTCTGCTACTACTACTATACTCCTATTACTATTACAACAACTACAACAAGTTCTCCTACTTCTACTACTAGTACGAATACTTCTACTACTACTACTAACGCTACTACTACTGATACTGCTACTACGACTACTACTATTATTATAGCTACTGCTACTACAGCCACTACAACTGCTGCTTCTACTGCAACTACTACTGCTTCTCGTACTACTGCTAATAAAACAACTACTACTATCGCTACTACTACTAGAACTACGACAACCACTAGTACTACTACTACTGCTGTTGCAACTACTTCTGCTGCTACTACTACTACTATGGCTGCAACTACTCAACATCTTGTACTATGACTACTATTGCTACTACAACTGCTACTACAACTGTCGCTACTATTACTGCTACTACTACAGCAACTACTACTATGATTACTATAACTAATACTTCAACGACTACTACCACAGCTGCTGCTACTATTTCTTCTACTGCTACTACTACTAAAATAACTACTACTGCTGCTCCCATTGCTATTCTGCTATAGTAGATACTACTACTTCTACTATAGCAACTACTGCTACTACAGCATCTGCTGCAACAACTAGCACTACAACAACTACTACTATTACAACTATAACTACTTCTGCTAGTACTACTACTATAACTACTACTAGTGGTACTACAATTGCTAGTATTGCTACTATAGCTACGACTGCTACTACTACTACTACAGCTATCCCTACTACTACTACTGCTGCTGCTAGTACAATAACTGCTACTACCACAATGATAACAACAACAACAATTGCTACTACTGCAACTATTACTACTACTATTGCTACTAATGCTACAACTACTACTACTTTACAGCTGCTGCTACTACTACTACTAGTACTACTACTACCACAACTAGCACCACCATTGCTACTAATAATTCTACTGCTACTACTAGTACTACTACGACAACTCCTACTACTCCTACCACTACTACTACTATTGATACCACTTCTGTAACAATTACGACCACTAGTACAATTAATACTATTACTTCTACTACTATGGCTACTACTACTACTAATACTGTTGCTACTATGGTTGCTACTCATACTACTATTACTACTACAACTTCAGCTACTACATTGACTACTACTGCTACAACAACTATTGTTGCGCCTACTATTACTACTACTACCACTAGTGCTACTTATAGTACTACTACTATTATACAACTATTACTATTACTATAACTACTACTACTACTACTATAACTACTACTACTACTACTACTAATACTACTACTTCTTCTACTGTTACTACTACTACTACTACAACTACTACTACTACTGTTACTACTACAACTACTACTCCTACTGCTATTACTACAACTACTACTACTCCTGCTCCTACTCCTACTGTTACTACTACAACTACTACTGCTCTTGCTCCTACACCTACTACTGCTCCTGCTACTACTACTATTACTACCACGACACCTACTTCTGCTGTTACAACTACTTCTACAACTGCAAGTACTACTACTACTCATACAGTTACTGCTATCGCTACTACCCCTATTACTACCACTACAGCTAGTACTACTACGATTACTACTACTAATGTTACTACTACTACCTCTACTACTAGTTCAATTCTTACTACTACTACTACTGCTCTACTACTACTTCTCCTACTACCGATATTCCTGCTCATACTCCTACTACTACTACCACTCCTTCTAATACTACTCCTCCTACTACTACTACTCCAACATTAACTACTATTACCACTACTACTACTATTTCTGATACTAGTACAACTGCTACTCCAAACGCTACAAGTACTAGCACTATGACTACTCCTACTCCAACTTGTACTACTACGACTGTTATTACTACTACTACTAATACAATAACTACTACCACTATAACTATGGCCACAAAAACTACTACTAATACCATTGCTATTACCACTACAACTGCTAATACTGATATTACTACTATAGCTACTCCTACTAATACTACTACTACTACTTCTATGACTACTACACCTACTACTACTATTACCACCACTTCTGCAATAGCTACTACTACTGCTACTCATATAGCTATTGCTACTGCTACTACCACTACTACTCCTATTAGTTCTTTGAATTTTACTAGTAGTAGTAGTAGTAGTAGTTATTGTTGTTGTTGCTATTGTAGTAGTAGTAGTAGTAGTAGTAGTAGTAGTAGTAGTAGTCATTGTAGTAGTAGTAGCCAGAGTAGTAGTTGAATTAGAAGTAGTAGTAGCAACAATAGTAGTAGTAGTAGTAGTAGTAGTAGTAGTAGTAGTAGTCATTATAGTAGCAGTAGCAATAGTAGTTGTAGTAGTAGTAGTAGCACTAGTAGTTATTATAGTAATAGTAGTAGTCGCAGCAGTAGTACTACTACTAGTAGTAGTTGTTGTTATTATTGTTATTGTAGCAGCAACAGCAGCAGCAGCAACAGTAGTAGTAGTAGTAATAGTAGTAGTAGTAGTAGTTGGGGTAGGAGGAGTAGTAGTAGTAGCAATAGTTGTAGTAGTATTTGTAATAATAGCATTTATTATTATAGTTGTTATAGTTGTAGAACCAGTAGTATTAGGAGTAGGAGTTTGAGTAGTAGTAGAAGTAGTAGTAATAGTAGTGATTGTAGTAGTAGTAGCAACAGCAGTCGTAGTATCAACAATAGCAGCAGTGACAGTAGCAGTAGTAGTAGCAAAAGTAGTAGTTACAGTATGAGGATTAGTTGCAGAAGTAGTGGTAGCCATAGAAGTAGGAGTAGGAGTTGGATAGGAGGAGGAGGAGTAGTACTAGCAGTAGCAGTATCATTAGTAGGAGTAGCAGTAGTAGTAGAAGTAGTAGTAGTAGTGGTAGTGGTAGCGGTAGCAACAGTAGTAGTATTAGAAGTAGTAGTAGTAGCACCTGTTGTTATAGTAGCAGCAGTAGTAGCAATAATACTAATAGCAGTAGTAGTTATGAATATAATTATACTAGCAGGATTAGTAGTTATATTAGTAGCAGTAGTAGTAGCTATAGTAGAAGAAGTAGTTATAGTAGTAGTAGAAGTAGTACTAGTAGTAGTCAGAGCAGCTGTAGCAGTAGCTACAGTTTTAGTGTTAGTTGAAGAGGTAGTAGTAGGAGTAGCAATATTAGTAGTAATAGTAGTAGTAGGAGTAGTAGCAGTTATTGTAGTACCAGTAGCAATAGTTATGGTAGTAGTACTAGTAGTAGTAGTTGTTGTTGTTGTTATTGTTGTTGTAGTAGTATTATTATTATTATTAGTAGTAGTAGTAGTACTGCTAGTACTATAGCGGAAGTAGCAGCAGTAGTAGTAGTAGGGGTAGTAATAGTAGTAGTAGTAGTAGTCATCGTCGTCATTGTTGTAGTAGTAGTAGTAGTATTAGTAGTAGTAATACGGGTAGGAGTAGTAGTAATAGAAGCAAAAGTTGTAGTAGTATTTGTAACTATCGCAGTTGTTATTGTAGTTATAATAGTTGTAGCACTAGTAGCAGTAGGGGTAAGAGTTTGAGTAGGAGTAGTAGTAGTAGAAGTAGTATTAATAGTAGTAATAGTAGTAGTAGTAGTAGTAGCAGTAGTAGTAAAAGTAGTAGTTACAGTAGTAGGATTAGTTGCAAAAGTAGTTATAGGCATAGAAGTAGGAGTAGGAGATGGATAGGAGTATTAGTAGTAGTAGTAGCAGTAGTAGCAACAGCAGTAGCAGTAGTAGCTGTAGTAGTAGTTGTAGTTGTAGTAGTAGCTGTAGCAGTTGTAGTACTAGGAGGTCTAGTGGTAGCAGTAGGTGCAGTAGTTGTAGAAGTGGAAGTACTAGTTGTAAAAGAAGTAGCAGCAACATTATTTGTAGTAGTAGTGGTGGTGGTGGTAGTAATAGTAGTACGAGGAGGAGTAGTAGTAGTTGTTGTTATTGTAGTGGGAGTTGTGGTCGCAGAAGTAGTAGTAGGAGTAGTAATAGGAGTAGGAGTTAGAGTGGTAGTGGTAGTTATAGTTGTTGCTATTGTAGTATTAGCAGTAGCAGCAGTAGTAGTATTAGTAGTAGTAGTAGTGCTAGTTGCAGTAGTAATAGTAACAGTCATGGTTGTAGTAGTAGTTATAGTATTAGAAGAAGTAGCTTGAGTTGTAGTAGTAGGAGTTGGAGTACACAAAGTAGTAGCAGTAGTAGTAGTGGTAGTGGTAGTATTACTAATAGTAGTAGTAGTAGTAGTAGTCATATTAGTAGCAGTAGCTGGAACAGTAGTAGTAGTAGTAGTTGCAGTAGTAGGAGGAGTTGCAGCAGTAGTAACTGTTATTGTTGTACAAGAAGGAGTAGTAGTAGTAGTAATAGTTGTAGTAGTAGGGGTTATAGTAGCAGTGGTTGCAATAATAGTAGCAATAGCAGTAGTAGTTGCAGTAGAATTTATAGTTGTAGAAGTTGCAGTAGTGGCAGTACCAGTCCTTGTAGTAGTTGTAGCAGCGGCAGCAGTATGCATAGAACTAGTAGTAGTGAAAGCAGTAGTATTAGTATTAGTTGTAATAGTAGTATTAGCAGCAGTAGTAGTAGCATTAGTAGTAGTTGTTTGAAGCAGTAGCAGTGGTAGTATCAGTAATAATATTAGCAGTCATAGTAGCAATAGCAGTTATTGTTTGATAGTAGCAATAGTAGAGATAGTTGTAGCAGTAATAGCAGTGGGAGAAGTTGTAGTAGTAGTAGTTGTTGTTGTTGTAGCAATAGTTGCAGTTGTAGCAGTAGTAGTAACAGGAGTCGTAGTAGTAGGAGAGGTAGTGGTACTTGTTACTGTCGAAAAAGTAGTGGAATTAGTAGTTGTTTAAGTAGTTGTAGTTGTAGTAGTAGTAGTAGTCATAGTTGTCCTAGTAATAGTAATAGTAGCAGTGGCAGTTGTATCAAGAATAACAAAAGTAGCAGTAATAGTAGTTGTAGAAGCAGTAACAATATAGTTGCAGAATTAGAAGCAGTAGGAGATGTAGTAGTAGTAGTGGTAGAAGTAGCAGGAGTTGAAACAGTAGCAGTAGCAGTAGTAGCTGTGGTTGTTGTTGTAGTAGTAGTAGTAGTACTGATAGCCACAGTAGTAGCATTAGTAGTAGCAGTAGTAGTAGTAGTAGTAGCAGAAGTAGTAGTAGTACAAGCAATAGCCAGAACAGTAGTAGCAGCAGTAGCAGTAGTCATAGTAGTAGTAGTAGAAGTTGTTCCAGTAGTAGTAGGAGTAGCATTTGCTAAGGTAGAAGTAGTAGCAGTTATAGTAGTACTACTAGTAGCTGTAGTCATAGTAGTAGCAGTCAGAACCATTGTAGTAGTAGTAGTTACACCAACTATAGCAGCAGCAACATTAGTGGCGATAGTCGTGCTACTAGCAATAGTAGTTGTTGTAGTAGCAGCAGTAGTGGCAGCAAAAGTTGTAATAGTAATAGTAGTAGTAGGAGCAGTAGTAGCAGAAGTAGTTATAGCAGTAGCCACAATAGTAGTAGCAGTTGTACTAGCAAAAGTTGTAGTAGATGCAGTAGCAGTTATAGCAGTAGTTGTAGTAGCAGTAGGAGCATTAGTAAGTAATAGTAGCAGAAGAAGCAGTGGAATTCGTAATAGTTATAGTAGTAGTCGCAGTAGCAGCAATAGTGGCTGTAGTAGTATTACTAGTAGTAGTAATAGTGGTAGTAGCAACAGTAGTAGTAGCATGCTCGTAGTAGCAGTAGTAGCAGCAGCCGTAGTAGTTATAGCATTAGTAGGAGTAGTAGTAGTAGTAGTTATAGAAATAGTAGCACTAATAGTAGTACAAGTAGTAATTGTAGTAGTAATAGTAGCATTAGTAGCAATATTAGGAGGAGGAGTAGTAGTAGCAGAAGTCATTGTAATAGTAGTCATACTAGCAGCAGTAGATGCAGTTGTAGTTGTAGTAGTAGTCACAGTAGCATTAGTAGCAGCAGTAGTACTAGTAGTGTTAGTCTTGCTAGTGGTAGTAGTAGCAGTAACAATAGTAATAGCAGTAAAAGTAGTAGTAGTAGTAGTAGTAGGAGAAGTTGTTGTAGTAGTGGTAGTAGTAGTAGCAGTAGTAGTAGCAGTAGCATGAGCGATAGTAGCAGGAGTAGTACCAGTAGTAGTAGATATAGTAGTAGCTATAGCAATAGTAGTAGCAATAGTAGCGGTAGTAGCAATAGTAGTAGAAATAGTAGCGGTAGTAGCAATAGTAGCAGCATTAATAATAGTAGTAGTAGTAATAGTAGCAGCAGCAGTAGTACTTGAAGCTGTAGCCGTAGAAGTAGTAGCAGTAGCAAAAGTAGCACCCGCAATAGTAGTAGCAGCAGCAGTAGCAGTGCAAGTAGTAGTAGCAGTAGTAGCAATAGTAGTATTAGCAGTAGCAATAGTAGTTTTAGTAGTAATAGTGGTTGTATGTTTAGCTGCAATAGTAGCCAGAGTAGTAGTAGCAGTAGTAGTAGTAGTAGTCGTAGCTGCAACAGTAGTTGTAGTAATAGTAGTAGTACTAGCAGTAGTTGTAGTAATAGCAGCAACTGATGTAGTAGTAATTGTAGTAGCAGCAGTAGTATTAGTAGTATTAGTAGTAGTAGTAGTAGTAGTAGTTGTTGTTGTTGTTGTAGTTATAGTAGAAGTAGTAGTGGTAGTAGTAGTAGTAATAGTAGTGGTAGTAGTAGTCATAGCAGCAATAGTAGTTGTAGAAGTAGTAGCAGTAGTAGTAATTGTAGCGGTAGTAGTAGCAGAAGTAGTGATAGCAATAGTAGTTGCCACTGTATTAGTAGTAGTGGTATTTGTAGTAGCAGTAGTAGAAAGAGCTGGAGAAGTAGTACTAGGAGTAGCAATGGCAGCTATAGTAGTAGTAGTACTAGTAGGAGCTGTGGCAGTAGTAGTAGGAGTATCATTAGAAAAAATATTAATAGTTGTAGTTGTAGCGGGAGTAGTAGTAATAGTAGCAGTAGGAGTAAAAGAAATAGTAGCAATAGTAATAATATTAGAGCAGCAGTAATAATTGTAGTTGTAGCGGTAGCGGTAGTAGTAAGAGCAGTTGTAGTAGTACTAGTAGTAGTAGCAGTAGTAGCAGTAGTCGTAGCACTAGTTGCAGTAGTTGTTGTTGTAGTAATCGTAGTTGTAGTAGTAATATTAGTTGTAGTAGTAGCAATAGTAACAGTAGTTGTGGTAGTAGCTATAGCCGTAGCGGTAGGAGAAGTTGTAGTAGCAGTAGCAGTAGCCGTGGGGACGGCGGCCGCAATAGAAGCAGGAGTAGTAGCAGCTGTAGTAGTAGTCATAGTAGTAGTTGTAGTAATAGTAGTGTAGCAAAAATTGTAGTAGTCGTAGTATTAGGGGTACTAGAGGTACTAGTAGTAGGAGTAGAAGTTTTAATAGCAATAGTAGCTATAGTAGAATGGGTAGTCATAGCTGTAGTAGTTGTAGTAGCCATAGTAGGAATAGTAGCAGTAGTAGTAGTTGTTGTAGTTGCAGCAGTGGAAGTCGTAGTAGTTGTTGTAGTAGCAGTAGTAGCAAAAGTAGTACAAATAGTAGTAGTTGTTGTCTTAGTAGCTGCAGTAATAGAAGTAGGAGAAGTAGCAACAGTAGTAGTAATAGTGGTAGAAGTAGTAGGAGAAGTATTAGTAGTGGCAGTAGATGTAGTGGCAGCATTAGTACCAATAGCAGCAGTAGTAATAGTAGTCATAGTAGAAGCAGTTGTAGTGGTAATAGCAGCAATAGTAGCAGTAGCAGCAACTGTAGTAGTAGTTGCAATAGTAGTATTATTAGCAGCTGCAGCAGCAACAGCAACAGTAGTAGTAGGAGAAGTTGTCATAGTTGCAGAAATAGAGGTTGTCTTAGTAGCTGCAGCAGCAGCAGTAGTACTTGTAGTAGTAGAAGCAATATTAGAAGTAGCAATAGTAGTAGTAGTAGTAGTAGCAGCAGCAGTAGTAGTAGTAGTAGTAGTTGCAGTAGTCGTAGTAGTTGTAGTATTAGGAGTAGCAGTAATAGCAGTTATAGTAGTAGTTTTAGTAGTGGTAGTAGTAGGAGCAGTCTGAGTAGTTATAATGGTAGTAGTAGTAGTTTTTGTTCTAGCAGTAGTAGTAGTTCTAGTAGTAGTAGCAGTAATAGTACTAGGAAAAGTAGAAGTCATAGTAGAAGTAGTAGCAGTAGTAGTTGTACTAGACGTAACAGTAGAAGAAGTAGCAGTAGTAGTAATAATAATAGTATTGGCAGCAGTAGTATTATTAGGAGTAGCAGTAGTACGAGTAGCAACAGTAGTAGTAGTAGCAGCTGTAGTAGTAATTAGAGTAGTAGTAGTAGTTGGAGCAG